>JAJLRJ010000003.1:43043488-43240988 GCA_024195265.1 Dendrophyllia cribrosa | reverse complement strand
TGCTTGTCAAATTCTTATTTTCTTTGAAGTAAAAATTGAAAAAAGGTGATTCGTAAGTTATATATCAGTACTCATAGCTGTTTTTTTTGGGAGATTGCACGAGTATTAAAAGCTCTTCTCAGATGTTTGTTTACTATAAATTTTCATAGCTCGCGCAACTTGAATTTACGCGAGAGAGATTAAGCATCAAGTTTAATTTGTTTTACCCGCGAACGGCAAACATCCAACTTTTGCCGTCTGTTGTACTGATTTCTTGGAAGTGATTAGTTTCGCGTTTGTCATGAACATGAGAATTATTTTCGATTTTTCTGTTGGATTTTTTAACGATTCGAGGAAAAGTAAAGATAATCAACTACAAGCTGACATTTGCCGTTTACCGTTGAAAGTGGTGCTTAAATAATCTCTCTACAATCGCAGAGTATATATCAGAAGATGTGGACAACAATATATTCATACAGTCAATTCTAGATAATTCTACGCCTGTTATCTCTCTTTTCGGCTGGGTTGAGATAACGGAGTTGAAATAAGTGCGCGTAACAGAGAAAGCCTCATTCGCTTTCCCTGCGGCTGATGTCAAGGCCGCTCCAAGTACCAGTGAATAAGGACATTATCTTACAGGTGTAATGCGCAGACACTTCTGTACGTATTTATTGTCTCGAGTTTGCGAGACGTTCGTTTAGAATACCTTAGTTTACATTTTTTTGGTTCATATAAACTCACTTCCAAACTTCAAGCTTCAAGCGGACACCGGCTTCTTTTTATCGTAAATCGTGAATCTTTATGTAAACACGGTGAAATCAGGAACCTAACCTAACTAACCTAAACAAATTACAAAGCTTACTACAACTAATTTAAGTAAACCTGTTTTTCATGAATGTCGTGTGTAGCTTAAATTAAAAATTCAGATAAGCTGATTGTTTCAATTGACTTAGAGATTAGAGACATAGGTAAGCAAGATATTTTGACAGTCGGAAAGTCTGCGGTTTTTTTGAGCAGCTAAATGGAATATAATACCTTAAGTGCTGTGTTTAGAAGAGTTTAGTGTCACACCCACGTCAAATATTCATAATTTAAAACTTTTATCGCTACGTTAAGTAAAAAGTAATTTAGTATAAAGTAAATATATACGCCCCAGAAGAAAAAAAAATGGTCTTTGAAATCTAAAGTTTCATTGATGACGATGAAACTACGTAACTCGTTTGTGGTACGTATGAACACTTTCTTAGACTCAGTTAAATGGGAATATTATACTGAATCACTTAATTTAAGGCAAAGGCAACGAAAATTGCCATGATAGCACCAAACAGAGCAGGTGTAACGAGACTAAAAAGCCGTTTAATGTCTAACCTTACCATCTATGTTTTATTTTGTCGTAATACACAACGCAATAATAACGATAATTAGTTATTGTTAACATACAAAACATGAAAGTATCTATTTATTGCTCATTGCTAACCGTTTATTTTACAGGACGCCTTTCAATTTTTAAACCGAGGCTAAACGGTATTGGATTACCATGTTATAATAACCTGCTGTTGTCGGGTTTTAATTTCCAGCTCGAATTGGACATCTTACTGAATAATTTAAGTGTTTGAATAAAAAGAAAAGAGAATCCGATGACGAATGAAGTATTATTTCTAACCGCGGAATTTGTCAGAGTTTTATTATTATTACACGCTTTATAGGCCAGCTGCATCACCTGGCCAAAATTTGAACAGAAAAACCCTTTCACCTAATATTGTTTATAGCTCCGTTTTTTATTCATACAAACACTGCCCTGTTTGTATTTCAAATTAAGATGACGAATTTTACCACGAAAAGGCCAACAGACAGGTGTAGAGGATAGGAAAAATAATAACTCTAACTTGTCCAAATAAACCAGTGACTAAAAAAATAGAACTAACAAAAGAAATACATGTTCATGTACATGTATGTAAGAAAATTAATCCTAGGATGGATATGATAAACGAAAGATTTGCATAGAAGAAGTTCCACAAAATATATTGATATGTATGCAATATGTTTGACGCCAGGTTGACAAAAAAACACTGTTTTTAGTGCAGTGGTGAAGTTTACAAAATTTTCTATTAAACTCATTTCTAGACTTAAGGGAACCGTGAAAACAAAAGCTAACAAAAACAAAAGAAACCGCTATTCACAATTAAAGCAAACTTGAGACAAAATATGATGCATTATTACTTAAAACAAGCAGCAAACTTAAGGATGCTTACTAGTAGTTCCTTTAAACTGAAATAAAATCCATTTAGTCGTCCACAAATTGGAAATGGATGGCGAATTTTCCGTTATTTGTTTGCCGACGAAGATTTATCAGTAAAATGTGATGAACAAAGAACGAAAAACAATGGAACTTTGACTTATGACTCGCGAAGGGATGATGAGTAAATCACATGCCACGTACAACAGATGGTCCCAGTCAGCTAATTATTGTTTTAAGAGAAACCTTTTTTACAAAACCCTCACTTCCTGTAATTCTTATAGTACAGTCAAACCCTAAAGAATACATGGAACTGTCCTGATTAACACGATGTGGTATCTGTATTTAGCGGGTTGACATAAATGCATTACATAATTTTTCTTTTTGATGAAAAAAACAAAATACAGTAAATTACCATATCTAAACCACGATTAGTCAAAAGTTTGTAGTTTTCTTTCAACCAAACTGAAATTATATGTGTCAGTACCTGACAAAGCGCATTTGAGATAATGTAAACGCTTGGAAATAGAAAATATATTGGTTTGTATTTACGCGATTAACTATTAATCTATAAGATATACGTTTGTTTCAGTCTGGACGGGAAGTTCAAGCTGTCCTTTGTCCGTATTATCGGGTGTCAGAATTCTGCAAGTTCATTTTATAGAAAATACATGGGCTTCAACGCCAGGACCGATGAAACTATATATAGTAACGAAGTATCCGTATTAAGCGGGTATTCGCAAAGCAGGGTTCGACTGTATACAAAAAAAAAAGATCGTGATGTTTTTTTTTTTTCGTTTTTGTTATCTTTTTTACTAATTTTAGTGATGGTCTAGCTGTTATTTAATAGTTAATAAATAGTAGGAAAACAAACAATGAATTTTCCTTTTTGCAAGATGCTTTTTTCTTCTCAAGGAAATGAAAACATACATGACGTTTATATTCTATAAATTATGGTATACATTTCATAAGTTCCGGTCAAATTACCAGTTTTAACGCCGCGGTTATAATTTATATTCTTAAAAACACGACATCTAACTCTCTGTTTATTTAAGTAAGCTCCAATTAAACGCGTGGATATACTTATAAATTTGACATGTGCGACAAACATAACATTGAGATAAACCCACGTCGCGATTAGAAGATTTTCCGCTCTGACTGTTTTCCTAGCCATGATGCTTAAACCAGGAAGAAATGTAAGTATTTTTCTCATATAAAACTATTTTAAAAAGAAACATTATGCCAATGCAGAAGCAATATTTGTCAGAAAAAAACGAGCCTAGCTCAGCTTCAGCTTTCTTTACTATTTACCAAAATAAATAAAGAAACACGAGTATAGCTTGTAGTTTTGAAAATATTTCTGTCACCCCTGAGTAGTTTAAAGGAAACTGTCAGCCAAATGATGCACCCGAACAACAAAACTCGTTCTTTGACATTTTGTTTCATACAGTTTCCGTTTTTTGCTAGCAATATCTGTTTTAAATTAAAAGCCGTTTATTCATTACTGGCTAATCTATTCAGTTTATTAATAATTACCAACAGTTCGCGTGACTAAATGCTCTTCATACACCTATTTCGGTTCAGAGTCTTCTTCATAATAATCATGCTTATTCTATGATTACTCTTCCCTTTTGTTGCTTAATCACTTCTTTTTTCGGCTTGCCAGCCCACTCGGAAAGTTATCGTCATGGCTATTCCTCATCCAGTAGTCCATTCCAATTATGTCTTCATTTCTACAGTTGCACATTTACTTTTCACCCATGGAAAAAAATGTGTTCATTTCTAAGAGTTATTGACTGGAGTTGTCTGAAATACATGATTATACTGTATGCAAAGACAAGAAAGATCCATACAGGAAGTTATTCAACTTGACTTGAATTTTCCCAGCATCCGTCTGCAAGAGTTTTAATCCTTAATTTATTTCTCTAACTTACAAACCGCGTAATAGTCTCGCCATATTGATTATAGCTGGTGAAAATAAAGATAAGAAGCTATTATTAGTCAGTTATGGTACAGGAACAAAATGGCGTTAAAGGGTGGAAGGGGGGGGGGGGGGGGGGGGGGGGTGGGGTGGTGAAAATGGTCTTTATTTGCACATACAATCTATTTTACCTTAAAAAAGCTGTTCATTTTTCTAAATATATAAAGTTGTAATAACCTGACACTCACCCACGCCTAAGCACGTATGGTAAGAACATAAGGCTCGCTAAAACATTTGTGCGCATAACAGTATCCGGCGAGATAAAACAGTTCTGACAGAAGTTATGAGCGCATATTTAATCCTATACACTGGAGTTTGTTATGTCTTGTTTTATTGCGACAATTTTAAATTTAGAAATGCAGCGGATGTTTCAATTTGGCGTAAGATTCAAACTCAGATTAAAGGATCCCGATAAAGTAAAATAACTAAATTTTCAAAGAGAATCATCAATATTAGGCCAACCACGAGATGGTCATCAAATGATTAGATAATAAAATCGATTTGTTAACGTATATCGCATATCGTATGACATAACGTATAGCGTATATTGCGCCTTTGGTACGTTACTAGGAAAACACGTTCATTGCTAAGGGGATGGACCGGAAGGGCCTGGACGGCTGGTTGTTCACTGATAAAGGTGCATTGGGCTGTTGTATATTATCATTAAGATATGGCGGGTATCATAAACGACAAACCGGTTCAGTTGTAGCCTTTTGATCATTCCACACTACACTATCTGAGTTAACTAAAAGGAAAACAAATTACCCCCTATAGTCAATAACCTCCCCTCGCTTCGTCTTCGTGTCTCCTACACACACAAACAAAACCACGACTTATCCGTACGCAGAACTAGAGGCAGATGTTTATCGGATAGCACGTTTAAACAACCATGCAGTTCGGTGATACGTGGGTCTGTATAAATTTCGTTACATTTAACTATTATAGCGCTCAAGCTTGCGTGATATCGCCTAATTTTAGCCGACTCGGCCTACGGCCTCGTCGGCTAAGTATTAGGCGATATCACGCGCGCTTTCGCGCTATAATAGTTTTATAATTCAACACATTGATAACACAAAGCACAGTTTGAAGAGAAAATATCGCCGACAAGCCTTTTATTTTAAAAAAAGCTTACATATGTTTTAACGCGCGAAACTTGCAACATCACACAGTTCAGGAATGAAAGTGGCGCCTTTGTCAATATTGTGCAAACTTGAACACTATAACTGTTTTATAATTCAACACATTGATAACAAATCACAGTTTCGAGAAACAAATCATTGAGATATACAACCTTTCATTAAGTAAAAAGGCTAACAACAATATTTTACCTCGGACCATTTCTTAAACAACAAACAGCGAATGCCGAAACTTTTGCCAAGCTAAAATTAATTTAGCGTACACAATCAGTTGAGAGTTTCTACGAAGAGCTTTCGTCTACTCAAAGAACGGGACAGAGTAGTGACTACAAGAATTAAAACACAGTAAAATGGCATAGAATGTCTTAGTTACAAGTATTTCGTATCTTATAAAGTTCAATTCAGAATCAAAACAAATTGAACAAACACACGGCTGCGAACCTAAACATAGCGGCGAAAAGTCGGAAAGAACTGCAGGGTACAAAAATTCACAGCTAAAGGATACAAGAAACGGTTAAAACATCGTACCTGTAGTTGATTTGGCTTTTTATTCCCTTCCATCAGCACCAAATTTTCAAACATCGAAGTACAAGCTGAGTCGATCAATGTTGTTTACAAACTTGCTCGTTTTTTAGCTCCTACAGCCGTAATGACGAGATCAGAAACTTTTCTGAGAAAGCATCAAGTCTATATCATATTCCAAAGGTGATTACCAAAGGAATTTTGCGAAAATTGTGCTCCTTCATTCACTCCTTGTCGAGCGGTTAAACTTTGAACCAGTTTTCATTCAGCTACGCCAAGAAACACTGCGACCGCGACAACGCGAAAATTTCGCGCCTTTTTTGTCCTGACCAAATGATGTGAACAATCATCGGGCAGAATGGCCGGACATTTGCGCATATTAATGAGCCATCACGGCGGACTATTCAAGCATGAATGTTCAATAAAAGCGCCGCAATTACAGAGAAAAGGGGCGAATTTGGTGAAGTACACTGACTAAAACAGAAATTTTGAAGTAATAAGATATGACTTTCTTAAGATGATAGGGCGGCTTTTTGTAGTTTAAGGGTTATTCTACCATTTAAGCCAAAAACTAAGTGAATCGAACGAGGATAAGTTGTAGTCTTTTCACTTCGAAAATGGTGGTTATTACGGTTACTCTAGTATGGGAAACCACCCTTGTCAAGTTCGAATTTTGATTTTCTCGCAAAATAAGCAAGAATCTTCGAATGATAGAGCGGCTTTTGTCAGATAGACGTCTTACCTATACGTCGATCGTTTGTTTTGTTTTCAAATTCCGAGCAAATGAAGTTGTAGTTTTTTGCGCTAGAATATTTGAGGTTAATGTTCAAGTTAATGAGTATAGCGGTGCGTGCCTGGCAACCAATCAATTAAGCCGCTTTTTGAGCGTCAATGAATAATAATGAGCCATATGTCAGATCAAGAAACTTTCGGCGCTGTAAGTAAATGTCGCGAGAACAATAGGCATTCTGCGCGATGTATTTTTTCTCTTTTCTTTTCTTTTCTTTTTTTCTTTCTTTTCCCTTTTTTAACTAATAGTTCACGCACTTTTTCGCCCAAAAACACGAAATTGCAGGCAGCAGTCATTTTCACTTTCCTTCAAAATGCCAAATTTACCGCCATCGCTGGTTATACGTCATGTGGACATAACATATATCGATAACTTTTTGACCATATTTGGGCAGTGTATCAATGTGTTGAATTATAATAGCTGTTAACGGCTTATGTTCCTTCCTCATTCTATTTGTGAAAACGTTATCTTGTTATTTACGTAAATGTCTAAATTAATTTGGAAGCATATGGAACGCTACATGATCTTCCGCTAAGTAAAAGTATAAAATAAGATCTCGAAAACCGTGAGGTCGAGACCACCTAAGACAACCGTCAGATACAGCAGCCGTTAGCTTTCCAGCCCTTCGTGAGTCATCTAGAAGCTAAAATGAACACAACATTTGCCAAGGTAAAACTCAAATAATATTTGCAAGTGGTGTAGATTTCTTAAAGCAGCTTTTCAAGATTATTTTTCTTTTTAATCTGTGGTTTTTGCATATTCGTTTCATTTTGAAGCAGTGGTTAATCCTTGAATAAGCGGTTCCCCTCGAATAAGTGCGCCTCCACTTAGGCGCAAAATTAGAAATAAGCGACTCCCCTCGAACAAGCGCTCCTCTCCCATCTTTTTTTTTCTGGGTAAGTACAGAGAAAACAAATGTTGAATATTGCATTTGTCGAGTTGGTCCACTTTTTTTACAATCCGCGGTAATTTAGAATCAAACTTGAACTGGGCAAATGGTTAGTTAACATAATGGGAAATCGAATTAACGTTTGGCGAACTGACAAAACGAAAATAATTACAAAAAGACCATTCGCTATGGGCGGGCGTTATGCAAATTGTATTATCTTTGGAGCCAATTTGTCTTCTTTTATGAACAACATAAACAACAGCCAACCGAAACGACCAAACTTTATTTTTGCTTTAGAGGTGTTCTAAAACTTTCCTTATTAATTTATATATGGTTTTCGATGCTGCGTTTTCTAATTTACAGCCCGGTGCTCTGAAATGTATAATTCTTCTGCTCGCCATATCATGCTCATATGGTAATACAGAGGACTACAGAGGACCCGAGACCAACAGGGCAAAAGAGCAGATGGCTGCCAAAAACAACTTTCTTCGTAGGATCATTAGTTTGAGGGGGCAAAACAGGGATGGCTCTGCAGACTTCTCGCCATTGGCAGAGCATAATAAGCGACAAGGTTCATGCAAAGGAAAGAGTAACAACGATGCAAAAATATGTTATATCATCAGAAAAATCATCGAAGAGATGAAAAGAACCACAAACATAACTGACGCAACGGAAATAAACATATGCGAAATGGGAAATGTTTGTCAATGCACCGCCCCCCTAAGACTGGCTAGATGTCATAAATGCGTAGCAATTCTAGATCCAGATAACTTGTAAAACATAATGTGAGAACAACAGACGAAAGTTAAGCACACGAGTCGTGTAGAAGTTACCAATTGTGCAATGGATTGTGTATAAAATAGTTAAAAAGCTATTAATAAAAGTTCGTTCGTTACTGCAGTGTTTTCCCTTTCCTATGTCTATCCTTCGGTTCACCCTATTAACCATGGCAACCATCCTTCGACAGGCGTCTTGACAGGCAAGTTTACCCATATTTGCGGTTAAAGGGACAGTGTCCCGGCTGAAATATCGTGTTTTCATGATTATGGTCAGAATCTTGCTTTAAGCTTGCGTTATTATCTTCAAATATGAAGAAAAACCGCCAAAAGTGATGAACGCAAAGAAATATGAACTAAAGAGATTAGATAACGGGCTAAAAAAACACAGAATGGCAATTTTGAATTCTTGACTGCCTGTCACGAAATCAAATTTGATGAATTACAATCCACTTTCATCCGATAACTGGGACCTAAAGTCACCGTAACTTTAGGCGACTTAAGGCGATAAAGCAAAATAAGTGGGGGAAAATGGCGACTTTGTGCGATTTAAAGTGATTTAAGGCAATTTAACGCGACTTAGGGCAGCTTTGTGCACCAAAAGATAACTTGAGGAGATAAAACTGAAAACTATACAGATATATTATGAACTATTTCTTCTATCCAAGCTTTAGAAATATTGTAGAAGTCAATGAAGTAATAACAAACAAAGGGAAATCTACTTATGAAATCGAAACTACAGAACTTAGCAAATTTACATAACTTGAACCAACTCATCCAATCTCCCACGAGAGTAACTGTCAACAATGAATCATTGATTGATCCCATCTTTGTAAACAACAAAGTTGTTGTAAACGTATCGTTAACAAAGGTGTGATTCAATTAGCTCTGAGCGATCATTTCCTAATGGACTGTACCATCAAAGCAGGTGTTCCTAAGGCCCCTCCGAATACCACTCATATAAACATTATGACAAAGAACGCTTTCTTCAAGACCTCAGAACAACCGATTGGTCTCCTGTTTACAACGCTGATGATGTCAATGATGTTGTTAATACCTGGTCTATAATCTACACTATTCTAGCATAGCTGACCAACATGCTCCGATAAAAAGCCAAAGGGTCAAAGGCTTAAAGACCCCGTGGATGACACCCGAGCTTTCTAAATTAATGCAAGATCGAAATCACTTTCACAAGAAAGCAGTCGAAATCCCCTGCTCACTGGTCCAAATATCGCAAACTCAGGTGCAAAGCAAACGAAGAGGCGAAAAAGCCAAATCTAACTACTATCAGGAATGTATCAACAATAGCAAGTCTCTGGAAAGCCCTAAATGAAATAACCTCTCGCTTTAATAAATCTGGAAGTACACCTAGCAACCCCGAATCAATTGCAAATGTCCTTAAAGACTATTTCATATCTATTGGGACAAAACTCGCTAATGCCATAAGAGATCAGTGCAACCCCCTCACGTGCCTTACCTGGGACACTACATCCTCATCTGATTCCAGCTTTTCCGACATAAAAGAAAGCTTTCTCCGCAAATACCTACCATAGTTCACTTATGCATGTTTTCTCCTGGGGTTGATCCTTCAGCCGACCACAGGGACATGTTGGGGCGGATTTCTCCCCTGTAAATTGCCTTACCCTTTTTATAATCACCCAGATCAGTATCGGGGTCAACCACAGGAGGAAGGCTGTGATATGTGCAAATGGTCTAAAATATAGCGTTATATGGACGCATATTTTTTAAGTTTTTATTAATCAGGCTGCTTGGCAATCTGCCATGCCTGCCCGATTTATAAATTCACTTTTATTCTCCTGCACGTTTTGACGCCTTCTAGAAAGTGCTAGAAAATTCTGTTTTAAGTGTTTTTTGAGATAAGAGTTTATCATTGTTAATGCTCTGTATGTGATGTCAAACACGAAATGATTATAGAACACCAAGAGGAAGATATGAAGTGACGTTTCGAAGGGAAATTCAAAACGTGCTCCAAACTAAAATGTTTTTCCATAATTGCAAATTTTGTCAAGAAACACCTATTTAGCAAGGAGGAAATGTGAAATTCCGTGGTGAACAAGAAAACCTGACTGCAAGTAAAATATTTGTTGGAGGAAATCACTGTTAGTATGCCTAAATTGAGGTTTGAAACGTTTGTTGAACTAATGCATATTTATTCTGAGCCAAATTTTACACTACAAAACCACAGGTAAAAACTACTGTACTGGTAATGGTTGGAGACCAATTTTCACAAGAGATTCATTTCATGAGATTCATGGCATTTTGGTTATTTTGGCATAACTTTAAATGTATAATGCATTTTGTTGCCAAATTTGGCAAGTGAACAGAGGACATGCGCCAAATTATTCTGACTTCAAAACTGACAGGATATATTGAATTATGACGTCACAGTTGATGACGTCATACTGTAACCTTAATTAATAGTTTTTAATTTTTAACTTTTTGCTAGTGTTTTCGAAAGAGGACAACTAGAGAAGTTAAAAACTGAAAACCGTTTGTCGATATCACAAATATTAGATGATATATGACGCATTTTGAATTTTGAAGAATGCTTTGCCCAGAAAAGAGTGTCTCCCTAGGTAAAAATATCATAATTTGAGTTGTTTTTTGATGTCAGCAATTCTAGTTATGTTGCAGATTGATTGTCCTAGATGAGTAGAATCATCGTTTTCCTACCATATTTTACTTAAAAAACCTAGTTTTGTGACGTCATAAAATGTGACGTCACAACTATTTCATCGCTTAAATTAAAGTTTTGGAGGAGAAAATCAAAAATCTAAAATCATACGATTTTTTAAACACTTAACACTTTACTTTACCAAATTCTTAGCTTTGCTTGAAAAAAAAAACTGAAGAAAAAAAAACAAGCGTTTGTTTTTATAGGAAATGTATGGTTCCGGTGGAGGGACAATGAAATGGCTTCAACTTGTTGTAACTCGAGAAATATTTGTCATAGCGAGTTACGGTTTTCGGTATATTAGTCCCCTGGTCAAGCTCTTTCAAATTATATATTTGTTGGTATAAAATCAGAAACTGTGTACCACGTGTTTTGTGACGTCAGAATTTGACGTTTTGACTGACATTTTTTATCATTTAAACGATTTGGACAACAACCCAAGTGAATGTGGGAAGTTTGGTGAGGAAATGTGCAAAAAAGCAAAATTAGCCTTAATGACTACTGTTTTTAGGGACGTTTGGCCCCACCGTGTTGAGATTAAAGTGTCTTGACTAAGAAGTAAAATGAGTCTAAAATTACATTCCATTTCATTAAAATTACACTGATAAAAAACGACGTCGCAAAAATTCTGCAACTTTAAATAAATTCAGTTAAAATATACGTTAATAGCACCGAACGACCATCGTGTGCGCAGAAATTCTGCATCTTTGAATAAATTCAGTCAAAATCTATGTTGATATCACCATACATGTCTGTAGTTGGTATTTATTTACTATGATATCACCGACTTACTTCTGTACGCAGAAATTCTGCATCTTCGAATAAATTCAGTCAAAATCTATGCAAATAGCAAAACCATGTAAATAAGGCCAGGAAATGAAAAGCTGATGATTAGACCACTCTTTCTGAAAACACTCACAGCTTGCTAATCTTCACAGATCCTGAGTTAAAATTTAAATAGATGACAAACAAAAGAGAAAGTCATAACTGAAACAATCAATCATGCCTTTTCATGACTATCTATTTGGCAGCTTTTCATCTCCCGGGGCTGTCTCTTGCAAATCGCTATAACATTTTAAGCCCAGAGCTATGTTTTTGCATTATGGATGATTATAAGCCGTTTTAATTAATCCAATTGTTGTGATGCAATTTGTGGTGAAATTAAAAGCCCAGTAGTGACCATAATGCTCCCTGTGTTTGGTTATTGTTATTTCTTTCACGGGAGCAAGACTTTTATTGTCTTTGCCACTACATGTATGTTTGAACACTGAGTGATACACCAATACAATAGATACAATAGCCCATTTCACAGTCTATACACATCTATACACAAAAAGAACTTTAACTGTTCCAGAATAGAGCCAAAAATCTGCAAAGGAATAAAATCATATGCAACTTAACTCAGTTACATGTAAGTTCACAGCCGCAACACATAAGAAAATTGACTTGCAAGCCCAAGTGCAAGAAATTCTGGCTTCTTTTTGACATTGAAACACCAACAATAGGAAATAATGAGCTAGCTCATACATACTAATGACCTCGCTTAATGCGCGTTATTGGTGCGCGTCGGAAATGCGCAGACGCACGTGCACGCATTTTTCTGACGCGTTAAACGCAAACATTTTGGGTTGCTTATCTCTGAGCGTTACTGTACATCTTAGATAATTTATTGTTTATACGCTTTCAATTCGCTTTTAATAATGTAAACAACTATATAGTGACTATATAGTGTCGAACCCAAATTCCCCAGTGATGTATATCATAAATAATATAAGTATATACTAAAACAGTGGATAGCGTTGTTGGCGCGCTCTGATTGGCTACTGAAACTCGAGATAGCAAGTGATATTCACCTCCAAACAATTTGCGCGTGGAAATTGTTATCGTTGACATGAATAAATGAGTCAAAACTCATTTTTTTCGTGCTATATTATCTCAAGTAGTTAAGGACTTGGCGGTACCAGATCAGTTTTGCAAAACTGATCTGATACCATGCCAAGTCTTAACTACTTCCCATCTGTTGGATTAAAAAATATAGAAAAATCAAATGAAACTATATGTTAATAAAAACAAAGTGCGTTTATTCCATTGCGTGATTTCCTTTGCGTGACACAATTCTCGGAAACACAGGAAGTCTACACAGGATTGAATTAAGGAAAGTTATTTTTGATTTAATTCTTTTTCATTTTATAATGTCCATAAGCATATGAATTTATACCATCTTCCAGTATATATCTTTTGTCATCGAAACAGCTGAGTGATACTTTATTGATTTCATAACTTCCTAATTGATGGTTATTGCTTCGGATTGTTTTCATTGTATGATGCATCTGTTTATTTCCTAATAACGTTTCTTTATAATCTTGATGCTTGATATTATTTTTGATAATATTCTTTTTGATTCCCTTGGCAGTCTTTCCTCCTTTTTGGTTGTCTTTCGTGTAACTATACATTTTAGATCGTAGACCGATGAATTCACAAATAGGAACTCCTGCGGCTTCATCTTTGAATTTGCCAATAACTTTTTTATTTGTCTTATCAAAATACGGTGAGCTTTCAGGGTAGTCACTGTTATCGAATTTATTTTTATCATTCCAAAAGTCTTGGTATACATCTTCAGCTTCGATTTCATAGGTCAAGCTGTCTGTGTCTGTGAAGAGTAGTCTAGCTTTGTCTTCATATTTCTTTTTAATGTAGTTATAATGGAAATCGTACATTAACGTCTTGCTTAAATCTAAGATGCACATACCCACATATGCCGGCCTGTTTAGGGTAAGTGTTTCTTTGATCTTATGCACAGCTACTAGATTTTCGTTGAAGATCTTACTACTAACATACGTTGGTTTACTGGCATATTTCAATAGTTTTTTTTCATCGGTGATTAGTCTTACATCTACTCGCTTTCTAATATTTTCCATCGTTTTACCAAACACAGAGTTATTCATAAGTTTAAAGAAGTCTTTTTCAAAAGCATTTTTTGCGTTCTTCCTTTTTTCTGTATTAAAGTCGATATACTGTTTTAACCAAGGAGATTGATCAAACTCTAGTACTCGATGGACTTTAGTTATTTTCAAACCAAGATCAGTGTATAATTGAAAGTTCCTATAATGGAGCACGTATTTTTCTTTGTTCTTCAAGGTTGGTATCAATTTATGAACTAAACCAGTTGATATTTTATATTTCTTCGCGATGTTTTTACAATACCCAGAAAACATACTCTCAGTTACTTTAACCTTTTCCGGCCCTAGCGGGTAGTCATTATGAAGATTGTGTAACCCTTCAGGATACTCTAAATCTACTTCCAGTATCAAACCCTTCTCACTATCTTCTTTATACTTAGCTAGGTCTATCTTATCGATCTGTTTTTGTGTCATCCATCTAAAACCGCCAGTAGGTAGGTATTGTGACATAGCCCAACCATATAGATTGTTAGCATCCAGATACATTATATACTTTGAGGGCACCTTCTCATCATATGTTTTCATGTATTTATTGTTTGCTTTACCATACCTATTGGCAATGTAGCTTATTCCACCACGCATTCCTTTTTCGATAAATTGAAACATGTCAATATCAGTTATAAGTTCTAATTTGATATCAGTCATTTTAAGCATAGCATCCCAAGACAAACCTGGAGATGTGAAATAATGACATGGATCTAATTTGTAGTATTCTAGACAGGTCTTTCTAAAGTTTTCAAACACATCAGCTAGCAAAAGGATATCAGATTTAAGATATAAATTATGGTATTCACCCATATTTTGAAGATTGAAGGTATTCCACACATTTTGAGCATGTTTGTAATCTTCATTTGATATATGTTCATCATTCAATATGCTGTAAAATTCTTCTTTTGATGGCAGTTTTTCATTGAACTTTTCAAAGCTATCCATGAAGTCATATGGATACACTCCTTTTCTAGCCATCAGATCAAGCTTTTTACCTTTGAATTTTTGAGAGGTATATTTTAATGATTTTCTTGGTAGATTACTCACTAGTTTTTCCAAACCAGAGCTCATGAATTGGAAACTATCGAGAAAGGTTAAGTGATTACCCAACATGAAAGCCATATACTTTTCCATATTATTCGGAATTGCATTGATATTCATTTGACATTTTCCACCTTTTTTATTTGTATATGTATGTTTCTTGACTATTTCACCAATCTCTTGCATGATGAAATGAGAGTCATACCCACGGAGATTATGGAATATCACAGGTATTTTAATTTCTTCTGGTTTTATTCTGAGTTTTAAATTACAATCTTGATGAGCGGATCCTCTATACTGACCAGTGATATGACAGTGATCTCTTACTCTTAGATCGGTTTTGTTATATTCTTTCTCGCATATGTGGCATTTATCAGCTTTTTGGAATTCTTCTTCATCGTCTTTGGTCATTCTTAATGGTTTATTGAATTCTTTTTTCATAACCTTCTTACAATATTTAACTTCCTCCAGCATAGCTTCCATGAATTTGTATACAGCTCTTTCACCTCTATAGACCTGAACTGGTTTACTGTATTTATCATCATAGCAACAGACAACTTTGTATCCATATCCGCAGTCTTTATGTTTTTGATATGATTCAGTATATGATTTATCATTGTTTGGTTGACATCCTTGTACTTTTTCTGTAATAGCCTCAAAATCAGCATAGATTACAAATGGAACAGCTAACTGTTTATGATAATTGTTAAATTTTAATATGTTATTATCTTTTTCAGGCATTTTTACAGCTTGTTTACCATTAATTACAATACAGTTTTCTTTATGATTATTAAGGATTGTTTCAGAACTGAAGCATTGTAGACAATGCATGCAAAAATGTTTTCTGTGTTCGTGTTTCGTCTGATTGTACATGAATTTATTGAAGTCTTTTATTAATACATAATGTTTGTTTTCGTTTTCTATGATCAATAACAAGTTCATATGATATTCGTACTTTCCTTTGGATACATAGATAGGATATGGTTGCTTTTCCTCATAACCGAATACATTGATATTGATTTCATTTTGTTTTTCTATTTTATTATACAGTTTGACAGTCACTGGGAATTGAATTCCAGAGTAATCTAATTTTTCAATAAAATCTTTGTCGACTTTTTTGATTCTCTGTGGATATTTGTCTTGAGGGTTCAAGTACCTTATATGACACCATCTAAAACACTCATTGTCTTTATTTTTCATGTTTATCAATCCCTTAGCACTATTTCTTAGTTCTGAAGGTAATTGAATGTAAGATGATCCCTTTAATGGTTCGTATTTAACAATATTAATATAGTGGTTGTCAATAGATCTTATTGTCCATCCAGAACCCTCAGAAATCCATTGAGCTACACTATTTAATATCTGTTGTTTAGACAATTGTAACGCTTCAGCGATTTCTATGTGGTTAATAATCGTCTGAGCCACACTGTTAAAATATGCAGTCTTAGGCACTATTTCATCACCAGCTAGTTTCTCAAATGTGACCTTTAGTGTTTCAACAAATTTAATTCCTTTTGTATCACTTAGTAGGGTTTTAAAATGGTTTTCAATACCTTTTCTTGTTTGTTGTAATTGTGTTAAAGGGTCTTTATTATTCTTTAATGTAATTTCGAAGGATTTAGTATAACCTTTTAGAGCTTTGTTTGTTTGCTCTATCTTAGTCCTTGGAGCTGGTACAGGTTTAACTGTTTTTTTAGTCCTTGGTGTCTTTTTTAATTGTTCTATTTCTTCTAACCATTCAGAAGGTGGGGGTGGTAATCTTTTCCTCTCAAAATAGTCAACCAATTCTTTTACTGTTTGTCTTGGTGATTGGTTTGGTTTTACACTCTTGCGAGGTGTTGGAATAGGCCTCCTTGGTGTTGGAACTGGTTTGGTATCATCTACGATGATAATTTCAGGCTTTTTCTTCTGTTGCTTTAAAAGCAATTTGATTAGTTCTGATTTACTAAGTTTCTCAAGATCGATTTTGTTCATTTTATATACTATAGTATAGATAATTCTTTATATGTATTCAGTTGGTGCGTTTAACCTTTATCAAGAATTTAAGTGATCCAATAATGGATCCATTAAACTATATATTTCTTAGTTTTTATTGTGTGTTTAAGTGAACGAATTCACGGATCTGCCTATTAATATTATCCATATGTTTATTAGTTTTCAAATGACAGAATTTTCCAGCAAGTGAGTAGTTGATATTGTTATTACATGCACGGCAATACCACTCTTTATTTAACATATAACGAGTTTTGGATCTTTTAATAGCTTCTTTTTTGGCTTCTTGGGTTTGGTATATAGGCGGTCGCCCCCTACCTCTTTTTATTATTACTTCTTTTTCCATTATATTATTACTATATATTATTTTATCTTTATATGCGTTTAAATATGGTTGAGAATTCAAATGATCCAGTTATGAATCTTTTAAACTATATTCAGATATTCATTTCAGTTTTCAATTCAGCTATATTATCAACTTTTGTTTGTTTCAACACATTACATTCCTCATCGTATTTATTGTTTTCTATCTCATTGCAGATAATATTCAATAACTGTTTCAATGTTATATCTTCATCCATTTCATGTATTTTTTTATGATAAAGTTTCAATAATTTCTTTTTATATTGTAACATATCCAATCTACGCTCATTATCGTATATTTTATCACGAAGATTGTCTGATTCATCTTCACATTCATTAATTTGAACATTTATTTTTTCAATATATTTCTTAATACCACTCATGATATATATAAACATTATATATTTTTGACATCTTTTAACGGTATCCATGAATTAAATTCTTTTGGATAACCAGACCATGATACCAAAGCTTGTTTTTTCTTGTAATCCCTCCTAATGACTTTGCCAATTCTGAATACATCCTGTTTTGCTAATTGTAATTCAGGTTCATAAAATGACCCTTCTATTGTTTCATTATTAAGATCCTTTAACTTATATGTAATAGGGTTTGTGTATTGTATCTTATCGACTGTAAACACTTCTTCAGTCCAGTTTGGTGTATAACCCTTGTCGAACACATTCCGTTTATACTTTGAAATTCTAACCTTATCACCAACTTTAAATTTTGGTTTATATGATAATAGTTCCGTATCATATAGATTGAAATAAACAGTTCCTTCATTCTTTTTCATAGATGCTTCAATAGGTTTCATTTTAATACTTGAATGCTTTGTACTGTTGTATTCATTTAATAGTTTTGGTAACATGTCTAAATATTGTGTTGTATTTTGAGCTGTAAATTGTTTCCACATTTTAGATTTTAATGTTCTGTTAAATCTCTCAATAATAACAGCTTTACCTTCATTGAAAGTAGAATACATCTCAATATTATTTTTCTTTAGCCAGTCTTTGAAAGTTTTATTATAGAATTCAGACCCTTGGTCTACCCAAATAAATTTAGGTTTCCGTTTGGATTTTTTAATAACATCATCAAATGATTCAGTAATTGTATTACCTGTTTTATTTTTAATAGGGATGCTCCAAGCAAATTTCGAAAACACATCAATGATGTTTAACAAATATCTATATCCTTTATTCCATTTTGAAAACTTCTGCATTTCTACAAGGTCAGCGCTCCAAATATCATCTATTCCATTAACAATAACACGTCTCTTTTGAAATTTCCGTTTGATTGGTTTATGTAGTTCATTTGCAAGGAGTTCAGCCCAATCATTACTCAACTCCTTTTTACGTTTTTTGACTTCCTTTTAACACCTAATCCAAGTTTTTGTTTTACATCAATCGTGTTTCTAGCCAACCAATGCCCCCATTGTCTTTCATTATACGGTACGTTGTCTAAAGCTTGAACTATTTTTCGGTCTGCCTTATTTTTACATTTCCTATCATCCTTGCAGACTGAATAATCGACATCATGTTGCATTGCTATTTCATCAGTTCTTCCTGTAGGTTGGTCATATATTTCTAATATTTGGCCAGTTGTTGGGTCATATTTCACTTGACTCTTTAAATCATTATATGGGCCAGTATATTTATGGCCGGGTAATGTCCAACCGCCTTTTGGTTTCGGAAGCTTCCCAATGGCCTTATGAATATCAATCCCACTACCTTTATGCAATGGATCTAGTTTCTTACTAATATCCGAAGTTGAACTATCTAAGGCTTGATCCAAATATTTATCAGCCATTCCTTTTATTTTTTGTTTAGCATAACCAGATTTAATTGCCTTTGATGCTCCGATTCTACCTAAATTATACAAACCTTTTAAAGCGCTTTTAGCTGCTATTTCACCAAGACTGTGACTACCTTCTATATTTAAAAAGCCCCCATCTTGTGAGGGCTCAATTAGTTTCCCTGTTTTTGTTTTATAAATTTGGTTTTTGTTATACCACATTCAGCGCAAGTGCATTTCAACATAGTTCGACCATTTTTAGTTTTCACATATCGTTCGCTTCCTGGAACACATTCAGTGACTTTATTCTGTCTAACACAATATGATTTTACCATTATATATATAAGTTAGATATTTCTAAAATAATGTTCGAGGAATCTCTCATTCTTCATTGTATCATATATGTCAAATACTTGCAATAAATTATAATATGAATTCCCTTTATTCATTTCATTCAGAAAGTATAAACAGAAGTAACCACATGTAGTCGTTTTTATGTTCTGGATTTGGTTGTTTTGATGTAACAGAATCAAATTCTTTCTTTTTGTATGATTTACGATCTCTTGAAATGGAGGCATACCGAAACTATCAAAATAATTTATCACGTTGTCTTTGACATATGTGGCCACCCAATGGCTTCCACTCATATATGAGGGTTCAAGATTGTATATGAATAACGCCTGTTTATGCTTATGTGGAACTTTCTCATCCCTCGATAGAACATCTTTGATTGGGATGTTCAAATATCTACACCATTTTATTAGATCATGATTACTTAACGGGATATCTTTATGGAATTTTGGTTTTACAGTATTGCCCCTAGTAGTGGTATGCCATTGAATGGGCTGTTTTTCCCTAATAGTATGCCTTCTCCCGACTTGTTTTTTTTGGTAGTTTTTTTTTTAATCCCCATACCAATTGGATTATCCCATGTACCTATAAATGGAGGTGGTTGTCTGTATGCACCAATTCTCGGAGCTCCCTTACCCCTTTTTTTCTTACTAATTCCCATTCGTGGAGCCCCACTACCAGTTTTACCAGTCAAAGCATTTAGAAGGAGTGGAACACCAATGCTTGCCAACAGAGTGCCTAAAAATCCACCTGATTGTGTTTTTGTTGGTTTTACATGAACACCTGAACCTGATTGAAGGGCATTCAATATATCCTGTTTTTGTTTCGTCGATAAAAGATGCTTATATTCTATCAGCTTATTAATTTTGTCTTGTGGTACGAGAAAACCACCCGACTGTACGCCTTTGCCAGATATTGATTTCACAATCTGAGAAGCACCTTCTGAAGCCAATCCAGCAAGAGCTGATAGCCCAAGGGTTTTACCTATAGTTGGTGCTAGTGTCTTTCCAATACTTAAGATAGAAGTTAGTAGACTACCTCCAACCTGTTTTCTGATATTACTTTTAACAAGTTTGATATCCATACCCTTATTCATCATACGATTCTTCTCCAATCTCTTCTTTACCATTGCTGGTACATATAGAATATCATTTCCGTTCAGAGATTCATTTGATAGTCTGAGAACAATAGTTTCCCTTTTTTTGAAAGCATTGCTAAGATTCTTCTTTTGATTGTCAGACAAATTTACTTTGATTTCAAAAAGCTGAGTCATTTGCTGTATATAATATATGTTATATAATTTTTCCAGTTATAAAACATATATGAAATAAGGATATTTATTTTTATTAGTAATACATTACTTATTATACAATTTTACACTATAACCAATTCATTACCCACCTTGTCAATGACAACAGATTCTTCATATAGGACTACAGCATGAACATTGAAGTTTGCAGCTGCATTCTGGCTTAGTCTATACCTGAAGATTAGCTGTTTCGGATCTCTTGTTATTTTTTCAGTTTGATACGTAAGATTAAAGTAAATCAACCCATACAGAGAACTATAGTTTGCTAAGTTCAGCTGAGTTCCGCTGTTATAGTCATTTTTCCGCATAGTATATGACATCAAATCGTTAAAGATTCTCACTTTTGATTCTGTATCATACTCTGTTTCTGGATAAAAGACTCCATTTCCATATTCTAGTCTACAGTTTAAAAGGGAAGAGTTATTATCAGCAACATTAAGTTTAAAAGTGTCCATTAGATAAGGACTGTCTTCTTCAACTGCATCATTAGGCGGGTTTGTTCTTTTCAAGTAAACAAAAATGTGTTTGACATTGTCAATACTGCTTGAAATCTGGAAAAATCCTGATGATTGTGTAGGAGCTGATGCTTCGTACATTTCCCTTAAATATTTCCACTGAGTTTCTTTAAGAAATGAACTAACGAAATTGTCATACAATGAATCCTTTGGAGTTAGTTTTGGCACCCAGAGCAAAAACCTGTTAACAACAATTCTTCCAGCATCAGTTCCATTAGCCATGTGAATGAGTTCACCATCGTTTTGTAGCTCAATGTTAAATTGTATTTGCATTGGTACAAGCATCTTATCTTCAAGTTCTTCAAAAAATGAGAACCTGTTCAATGGTATAATCACATTAATGTTTTTAGCACCACCAGCCCCATTGTCTCGAAGTGCTTGAGTTTGCAACCTGCGAGCTTCAAATCCTGTGTTATTCGCAGCTGTTGTAGCATTCGTGTCCAAATACCAGAAACTGTTTTTAGCAACTGATCTACTGTAATCATCAGAATACTCTAGCAGGTTTTTAACAAAAGTGACTTTATGGAGATTGTCAGTGTCATAAACTATTTTTCCTGCAGATTTAATCATTATGTGGTCAATTAAGGAATGCCCTCCATTAATTACCGTTATTCGATCAGCAGCAGCATATCCTACTCTGTCTGCTAATTTCTGTAGTTGGAATTGGACTTCAATATAGGCATTGTACCAATCGTAGAAACTCGATCGATCATTAATTGTAAATTTATAACCATTTTTCGTTTGGTGTTGACCATTAGCTGGAGACCTGATTACATCATCGAGTTGGAATCGCACCAACTCATTTCTTTGAAGAAAATTATCTGTTCTAAAAGACATATATTATTATGTTATATAATTTTAACAATTAAAAAATATATTCATTGATTCTATACAAATCTAACTCTACGTCTTCTCCTCAAACCATCTCCAGAAATGAGTCTATTCAGTATCATATCAGTACTTTCTTGATCTAGTTTTGGCTGATAATGTTGCTGCAGCTGTTTAATGGGTGAGGATGGAACAATTGCTGTTTGTCTTGTAGCTCCTTTTCTCAAATTTTTCAATCTTTTCATTATCAAATCACCAGATTTTTGAGATACCGCCTTACCCAGTCGCTCACCTGCATGGGATATCCCCGATTCTAACGCCTTCTTTGCTATTGGCTTAGCAAATTTCTTGAAAACAGATGATGCAACACTCTTCAACGGTTTGAAAATATTATCAACGATAATTCCCGATCCTTTGTGTCTGTATACAAATTTACCAAGTTTTGGATGGTAAAATCTTTTGAATTCATACGGTTTCATTATACTATTATGTTATATTATTCTATACTTTTCAGAATTAGTGAGAAAGATGTATCTGCTCCATTCAGGTCAACTAATCTTCTTTTTCCATCAGTAATGTATACCCTGATACTACTAATATTATTCTTATTGACTGGATTGAATGTGACTCTTCGTGGTTCGAGGGTAAAGGAGTAACTAGGTTGGAGTACACTGGTCGAGAAGGAATAAATGATGTCTGTATCTTGACCGTCGACAAGACTGTCGTTTATTAGGTTACAATGGATATTCAGGATATCTGTGTCTTGACTGAGATTGGGCACTTTCGGCCCTATATTTGTTTCATTAGATAATACTGTCTTATCAAACCCGATTAGATCATTAAAATTGGAATGCGTCAAATCAAGCTGATAATTCTGAGTCAATGTAATCGTAACCCTAAATGTTGTATTATCGAATTCAAGAGTGATAGGATACGTATCACCAGTCTTCGTTATATCCTTGATATATGTATTGAAGTCTGTATAATTCCATACTCCGGCTGGAAAGGTGATGTTGTTAAATGTTGAACCACTATCAGAGCTAAATTTAATTAATTGATTATTGTATCCAGCATTAACATTAAACCATGTAAAACTCATATTGATAATTCGGTTAAGGCCGATCACATATTGAGAATTACTATCCAATATCATTGGTCTAGTAAATTTTGTTGTGAAATCTTCAGGTTTATTATTCCCTTGATTTTTTACACTATAAGATGATAAAACTATCTCTCGTTCCATTTATATAATAAAGTTACATAAATTATATTTTGAAATATTGACTATACAATTTACTATATTGTGACCTATTGATTTTCGATATTTTCAATAATGTGTCCAATATAGTAACTCCCATATTTCGCATCTCAATGCTGGTATTCCCTGCCAATCTTTCACCAATAATCAATTCCAATTTTTTCAAAAGCTGCTTTACATCATTAAAAAACATAATATTTCCACCTCTCTGTTTTCTTCCTCGGCCTTTGATTCCAGAACCTTTCATTGTTTCCAATTTAGTATTATAATGTTTTATGTATTCATTTAAAGTAACTCTTGCGTTGTCTATTCTTTTGTTTCGCATTTGCCTTTCACCTGATGATATAGCCCCACTTTTGAACTGTTTTGTAACATGTGACTTATAGCCACCTAATTGACTCCTTTTTGTTTTGGCATTTTTTATAATCTTATTAAGATATGTCTTAGTCTTTTGGGGTGTTATTGTTGATTGATTCAATATCTTATCCACATTTTCATAATCCGTAATACCAATATCATTCAAAATCTCATTACTTATATCTTCATCATCTAATCCATAGTCCATCTCTTCTTCTTCATATTCTGGTGGTAATTCATCTGGTTCATCACCAAAGTACTGAGGATCAACATAAATCTCCTTCTTCCCTTCTAAAATATCCTTCAACGATTCTTCATATGTTGGTGGTTTCGGTACAAGTTGTTTCTCTTGATTTGGTGGGACATAATCACCAAATAAATCATCAACTTGCATGTCTTCGAAAGGGTCAACTTCAGGCATATAGTCAATACCTTGGTCAGCTTTTTTAGGTGCTCTTTTCTTTCTTATGGGTACCCTTAAATCTACATTACTGTCGATAACATCATCTAATTTACTAGTCACAGGTTTGAATACCTTAGCCAATGACTCTTGACTTATCTTATGACTAAGATTATGTTTTGTGATTGCATCATGTACAAGATTAATCTTATCCCCTAATAGAGATTTTCTCTTTGCAAGTTCTTTCCACTTAAGTAAACTCATTTATTGTTATATTATTACGTTACATAAAAATGAAAATCATATATAAAAAATAACGTTTAACACTGTGTTATACACCGTGTTGAACACCGTGTTGAACACCGTGTTATACACCATGTTATATTGAAATAATATACCCATATAATATAAATGATAATACCAAATTACGATGTTGAAGACGATATGGTCTCGAACTTTAGACAGTTATATGATTTCATGCCAGATCAATCATTTAGGATGTTGGTTTGCGGCCCAAGTGGTTCGGGAAAAACAAATACACTTATGCATATGATTTACAATTTATTGTACTTTGATAAAATATACCTGTATGCGAAAAACTTAGAGCAGTCCAAGTATCAGAATCTTATGGATATATTCCAGCCAATAAGTGATGAAGCTGGTTATAATGTTATTGAAGCAAGCAATGATCAAATTATTCCTGTAAATGATATTGATAATGAAAGTCAGAAAATAGTGATATTCGACGATTTCGTATGTGATAAAAACCAAAAACCATTAGTCGACTATTTTATACGAGGGAGACATAAAAACTGTAGTGTGATTTATTTGAGTCAGAGCTATTATAAGACACCGAAAGACATAAGATTGAACTGTTCACATTTCTGTATATACGAATTCCCAAGTACCAATGAGAAAAGTCTAATTTGCCGTGAAAACAGTATTTCAAAACAATTATATGATAAAGCAACTAAAGAACCATTTTCATTCATATATATTGATAAACCAAAGAAATTCACAACCAAGAATTTTAATGAAAAAATATAATCAAAGTAATACAATGTTATTATATAAATGAGTTACTCAAACGGACGTTTACCTGAATCAACATTTAATAATCAATCTCAACGGGGATTACCTGGTGTCGGGTTTGTATTAACAGATGACGGAAATTATGATATTCAGAATAAAAGATTGACAAATGTTGCAGAAGCTATTAACAATAACGACGTAATCACAAAGCATCAGGTTGACACGCTTGGAACAAGTTTGGAAAACAAACTGATTCAACTGAGGGCTGATTCTCTTCAAGTTGACGGATCATCTCATATGACTGGAGATCTTGATTTGAGGGGACATAAACTAATTCTACCCGGTGAGATTGATATGGATAGAAAATTAATCACAAACATGGACGCTGATTTGAATAATGACCTGGCTGCTGTTAATTCGATAACTCTCAAAAATCAGGTCAATAACAAAGCAAACATTACAGATGCATATATGAAAAATAAAAGAACAGGATTGACTGATCACATGGATGCCAATTATCATTCTATATTAAATGTTCAAGCAGCTGGTGATAACGATGCTTTTCCTTTTTATCATGGAAAAACACATTTTTTAAATTATGATGGTCAACAATACGATGCGAAGAATAAGAAAATCGTAAATGTAATAACCGATGAATCCAATGATTTAAGTAGTGTAAACATGGTTACTTTGAAAAAATATCATCCTAATACCGATCCTTCACACACACACGAGATTTTGAAAAATATTGATCTGAAAGAACTTTATAATATTGTGAAATCAAAACAACAGACATATCTTGAATTAGCAGCAAATTATAACAATCTTGTATCTTATAATGATGTAAAAAACATTTTTCTCAGTCGTAAAGAAACTTTTCCAATGGAAACTAGTCTAGATATGGGATCAAATACTATTTATAATGTAAAAGATCCAACAGAAGTTGATCATGCGGTAAATAAAGAATATGTTGATAGATTATACGGTGACAACATCACGAAAATCGAACAGAACGTTACTGCTCTAGCTTTTTTAGGAACATCGAAACTCGATAAAAAAGTGGAAAATGATCTTGATATGCAAAGTAATAAAATTACTAATTTAGCAACACCTTTACCAAATGAGAATGGTGCTGCCGTCAATGTTTCATTCTTCAACACCGAACTCAATGATTCTAATACAAACTTGTACACACGAATAACGGATGATTATAAGAGTTATGTAAACAAGTCACATATAAATACCTCTACAGCTAAAAAAGATGTTTTTAGATACATGATGGAAGATGTTAATCAGAGCTCGTCGGAGAGTAATATTGTTGTTAATGGTATTATCGATTTTGTATCCAGTCCACACAAAATTAACAAGAAAGCCTATGATATAACTCTTACGACAGACAATAACGATGACTTCGCGTCAAGGATAGGTTTTAATGCACTAAATCTTTCTCAAGGTGAGTACACTATGGTGATTGAGTTTTTCGTTCCAGATAAAGCTTATATTAGTTCAACAACTGTCAGTGTTGTATCAACAGTCATTAATATTGGGCATCAAACAACAAAAATATTTAACACTGAAGGATATACGAAAAGCATTGTTCATTTACACAAATGGCAGGTCTCTCCACCTGAATATATAATGATAGATCTTCATGGAAGAATAACAAAAGGAAATACAAATAAAGCACATCTAATTGTTTATGGTGTTCAAGAACATGTCTCGAGTGTCGATCCAGATGTATTTGATACTGTTTTTGTAATTGAAAATGGAAAAATGGTTATGGAGACTGATATTGATTTAAATGGTAGAAACCTAATTGGTTTACCAAAACTGAAAAATAAATTCATATTTTTAGGCAATTATATGAAAAATAAGAACAGTCGTGATATAATGTTCAACGGTTCATCATCATTTATTGCGGTAACTAATTTGAAAATAGTAAAATTATGGTTGATAATATTGGACGATAAACCGCTTGAAGGATACAAAAAAATGGTTATATTGATCGGTAACAATTCTTTTGGACCTCAACTATGGGATAAAACATCTAATAAAATTTATTACACTTTCAATATTTTATCTTCAATTATCAATTTCAGGGAAGGTACAGTTGTACAAATCAAATTAATATCAATTGATCATATTACATATGCACCTTATAATTGCCATATCAGTGTACTTTTTGAAGAGTTTTAATATAATAACTAAAACAGGCATCTTCAATTTTAATCACATAGGAAAAACATACACCATATTTTTATATATAAAAGCTACATTTAATATAATCAATAAATATACATGCCGAATTTGGAGCAAGCAATTAATTTTTGTAATAAATTTTTCACAACCCAAAAAAACCTACATCCTAATACTAAAGATGAAATATTAAAATCGGCTTTAATATATCAATTTTTGTACGTTAACTATTTGAATGAGCCAATATCAATGAACCAAATATTAGAAAAACACCCTGACATTGGATTAATAGGACCAGGTTCTTGTACTCTAAATACCAATTACCAATTTTTAATTAAACATGCTATTTTTCATGATGCATTTGGAAGATTTTATAATGACTATGAAATGGGGCCTGGATACACATATTGCTTCCTTTCAATGCCGAAGAAAGTAAAAAGATCTCCAATAATGGGCCAAATAAGTGGTGTATTATATTGTCTTATTTCAAATCCTAAAATATAATATGTACTAATAATATATAGAATAGAATGACTAAAACAGATATCTTTCAATTTAATCATATCGATAAGTGTATAAGCAAAGAAAAATTATCTGAAATCAAAGCGTTATATAGATATTACCACAAACGCTTTTGGTGTTATAAAAAGGCTTTCAAATATTTTAAGAGATTGAATTTAATTGTAAATGTTACTTCAACAGGCTTAGTAGTTATTGGTACAATAGCTGGTAGTATCACATTAAATCCTGCTATACTAGCTTCTATTTCTGGAGCTGGTTTATTGCTTAAGACAATATCTGAAATCAAGGACTATAAGAGAAAAATTGAAATGTCTAAATTTTCTTATATGACTTATGAAAAAGTGTTAGTTGATCTACGGTCTTTTTTAAGAGGAAATCAATTCAACCACACTGTTTTCATCAATGAAATGAGACAGTTAGATGAAATAATCATCGATCTTTGTCCTCTTGCTGATAAATTCGAGAAACAGTATGATAAAAAATTCGAGTAAATTTTATTTTATGAGAATCATGCAACAGGTCACCTTTTAATAATTTTGTTGACATCATTCTTTATTAATTTATAAACATCATCCCACCATTGTTCATAAAATTTTAATGTCTTTTTAGAAGAAGTTATTTTTATTTTATCATAAGGTAATCCTAAAATTTTTAATAATCTTCTCAAAACATAGGTTACACTAATCATCCGTTTCCGGTTCTTATTGACTTCTGGTAACACGTTGTTTATTAATCCAAAAATCTTATATATTTTGTTACGGTCATTAAAACTTAAATGAATCTCTTTTATATATTTATTGATTGTATTTTCGATATGATATTTTCTTACATATACACTCTTTTTTCTTATTCTATATAAATTTTCATGAAAGTCAACATATGAATTAACTAATTCATAACCATGGACGGAACCGCAATTTAGACAGACGCTCGTACCATCTATACTATTTATATCTTGTTCACTACAGCATGACTTGACCACTCTCACACTTCTGTCAACTTCTGCCAATTGCTCATCACAAAAGGGACAGGTCAACTCACCAATACTCATCATATAATCGTGAATATCCAAATTACAATAATTCATTCTATACTATTATATGAGATTATATTTTTTTAAAACAATAGCTATAAGCGGTGCGTGTCTAAATTCCCAGAAAACAAAAATAGCGAACATGTAAAAATCGGCTAACGCGAATTTATTGCTACCGAACGATGTCATTTCCTCACAATAAATATTCCCACGCGTGGGAAACTATCTTTGTTCCATTGCGTAGATGTTATTTTTAATCCAAATGCTAATCATGGAAGCTGTCATAAAAGGTGATGAAACAATAAATATTCCCACGCGTGGGAAACTCAACCAATATAAACAAGAGTGGAAGGCATAATATTTCGCACACTTTTGATATCACTGATGGATAAACAGCGTTTTATTGCGTTTAGAACAGACCTGGCAAAGTTGAGAGATCTTGTAAAGGGAAATCAAAGTCCACAATATGTTGAAAATATTTTCTCTGAGTTAGTGAAAAAATACCCAGAACTAGCTGCTGATCCGGAAGGTTTACCTAATTTGAAAGTTGGACCTTGTACTGCAAGTTCCCAGAAGAAAAGTGCGAGAATCATGTCACGCAAAGGAAATCACGCAATGGAATAAACGCACTTTGTTTTTATTAACATATAGTTTCATTTGATTTTTCTATATTTTTTAATCCAACAGATGGGAAGTAGTTAAGACTTGGCATGGTATCAGATCAGTTTTGCAAAACTGGTCTGGTACCGCCAAGTCCTTAACTACTATCTCACTGTTTTGGTATGTACTAAAACAACTATTCACCTCAGTGTCGGTGTTCAGTATCCACCACTAGCCACCACCACTTCGGTGAATAGCTGTTAAAACTATAAATTTAGAAAGATTCTAATAACGTGTACGGCCTCCTCGATTCTGGCTTAAAACGAAATCACCTTCATTAAGACCATCAGGTCTCAAGGACCGGAGCCGAAACTTCCACTGACCTTCCTTCGCCATAAGATATTCTTTTGTGTTGACCTTATATATAAGATGTATGCTGTCATCCTGAAGTCCATGTTTTAGATAACATCGTTACTTTTCTTATTGACAACAGACATCTTAGAATGTCCTCGTAGCCGGGTGTGGGTTATTCAACCTCAACCTAAACTTAGTAGTGGTTGAGCCGACGCAAATTTCCCTGCCAGTTTAGCGACATTACACCAATTGTCGATTTTTTTTTCTATCAAAAAAAAAGGAAAATGCAATTAATAACTGAAAATCAAACCAGGAACCTCTTGCATGCTAACATCCCTTCTTCACCACTAGACCACTGAGTTGATCTGGAAACCCAAGACAAATTTAATTATAAAATGTGCTTTTCTTAATGATACATCTATAACTGGTGACCCAATCCCCATATCTAACCTAATCGCGAATCTAGCTTAGGTCTAATAATCGCTTTACCAAGGCCCAATTTTATCTAATAATGAACCCTACTTTCCTCCTAATCCAGCCATAAACTAGAGCAGAAATGCCATCGACCATTACAAAAGGCTTGGTTACTAATGAATGTTAATGATGGCATCGACCGTTAACAAAAGGGAAATCAGCGGAGCCGACATGCTGCAAACCAAAGACCTCACAACTAATTTTTAAAATAAACAACATTCCCACTGATGATTTATAGTATAACTTAGTGCTTGTAACATGACTTGAGAAACTATCACTTGCAAAACGATAATTACAAACATCGCACCTCTTACTATAACATTTAACAGTTCCCCGTCTATACCCTCAGTGTTTTGATCGAGAGGCCGTAATTTGGCGCGAAACTGACGTTCATTGCCCATGTCAACTTCGTTTCCAGTGCTAACCCCTCTGCTACACATGTGCTGATCATCTTGGTAACACAATTGATCGGTAATTGACGAAACTGTCTCACAGACTAGGAGAAAAAGAGTTGTTGTCGACGATAAAACTGCTGCGTTTGTTATTGACGACTTACGTAGTTTCCTTTTGAAAAGGACAACTGTTTGGTTGTTTCACAGACTGCTCTTTTTTGTTATAAACAACTCTCTATAACTGAACAGTTATCGATAATACTTGTTCTTGTCTGTGAGGGTCTTTTTTTATGTCTATACCCTTTCTTTACCTTAAGGGGAGATTACAGTGAAATTTGAAAGACAAAGTAAGAGTTAATTTAAGTGAAAGGTATAGAAGACTGATAATCATGTTTGAAACAGAAATAAACAGCAGTATGGTGGCTTATGAATGCGTGTACCCGAGTGCCAATCGTTTTTCGGCGAATTTCAAAAAACGAAATTCGATAATGACTTTCAATTTTCGATTTTCGTTTTCCGATTTCCTCGGAAAACGCATTTCGAGTTTCAATTTTCCATTTTCGTTTTCCGATTTTCTCGGAAAACGAATTTCGAATTTTAATTTTTGATTTACGTTTCCGACTTTTTCTTTGTCGGAAAATGGTCGGTACGGTCATATTTGTTAGCGGCCTTCCTGCTTGCTGTTAGTCATGCGCTTGTTCTCTCGGCCTCGTGCTCATGGCGGCCATTTTTGTTGTTTCGATAGATTTTATTTGCCTCTGACAGATTCATTACCAAAATGGCTTCTGAGCGAGATAGTGCCGACCACATGGTCTTTATTTCTAGAGGAGAAGGAGAAGAAATTCAGTTATGTTTGGGGTAAGTTTAGAGATCATTAATAAGACTTCCGGCAATGTAATGTTTAAGTCTTATATTGCTGTCCTTTGGGAAGGTTTGTTTCAAATTGTCGTAACAGTCACAATTTGCAGATGCGGAAACAACACTTGTTGTTTTTTCTTGATTATTGAATTATGCAGCTGGAGAAAAGTTCAATTCATCTTGTCGAGGAATTTAGAAGAGACACTGAATGGGCAAATAGAGAAGGCCGTTTTGATCTTTCAGCATTTCCAGACGGAACCAGTTTTCAAGTAGAGGGATCGATCAAGTTGGGATTTGGCAGGTCAGGCAGTAGTCCTGGTCCGAGTAGCTCGTCCAGAAGTACAAATCTTCCCTTTTCACCAATTTTCAGGTATTACTTATCAATTGCTTCAAGTATAAATCAGTGTTAATAGATTCATATAAAAAGTTGAATGGGTCACTGTGATATATATAATATATACATACAGTCGAACCTTCCTAATACGGACACCAAAGGGACAGGCCCCAGTGTCCCTTTAGGGGATGTATCAATTTTGGTATCTTCGGGACCAAGTGAACTATCCATACTAGAGAGGTGTCTGTAGTATGGAGCTGTCCCTAAGGAGAGATTCGACTGTATATATATATATATATATATATATTATAATATATAATATTATTATATATTATATATTATATTATATATTATAATATATTATTAATATATATTATTATATTATAATATATTATATTATAACAGGCTGCATCTGCACCTGAAATTCCTGGAAAAATTGTATTAGGAATTTCAAATGTGAATACTCATTTTCAAAACCAAACTACAAAAGTAAATGATTTTGTACTTGAAAGAGTCCAAAGCTATGTTTCTTCAAAAACATTAAAAGACAATAATGATGATAACAACATAATTGTTGCTATTTATTAATATTCCAAGCCCACAACACAATATGTCATGTGTGATGTTCATGGTTTTATTTATTTAGGTCAGTAGTACCTGGCAAGTCTGCCAACAAGAAAATGATGGCCACCTATTGTTTGAAAGTTACACGAGCAGAAAAAGAAGGCTTAAAAATCATTAATGCAACAAGGCAAACATACATCACCTTAAATGAAAGCACAGCAAATGTTCCATTTATTACAACTCAATGTAGAGAGGATTTTGGGGAAGATACACTTCAGTTGGTCACTGCAAATGGATTGGCAGTTGAAGATTCTGAGTCAACCAGAGGTAGTGCAGTGTGGCTACTTTTCAATAATAATTATTATTGTATTGATAACCCCTTTTCAAGTTTAAAATTACTGCTGAATAGAGATCCAATGTCACCTTTTTACAGTATTAGTCTCAATCTGAAGTACATTGTAAACTATTCACAAATACTGGTGGGAAAGCATTGAAGCTTAAACTAAAACAATACATACAATGTAGAGATGTAAAATGTTCATCTTCTCACTTGAAGTTGTGAATATTTACTTCAGACTGAGACTAACCCTGTCTTTTTATTCAGCAGTCTTGGTTAACTTGAAATTGTACTGTTCAGAAGTCTTACTGCAGCGACAAATTAGTTGTGATTGCAAGTTTCCATAACTTTAAGAACAAAGAACTATGATTTTATTATTGGTTTTACAATGTTGTGGTTTTGAATGCTACAATAGCAGGGTCAGATTTCTAAGAATGATAAGAAAGAATTTCATGGGTTTTACAGCAGTAAATGCTTAATGTACATGTTAGTCAATCAATGTATCTTTTTTAAAGGCTTGGCATTCTGGAAAGCTTCATCCCGAAAGGTGTTTGCAGTTTCTGTAAAAAGTGGGAGAAAGAGAAAACAGGAAAACGCAGATGAAATCATTGCACTTGATGAAGACAATGATAATGTTTCACTGTCATCTGCAAAGAGTGCAAGTCCGTCAGCCACTACCCACTCAGGTATGGGTAAGGTAAAGCTGCACCCAGGCTGAAACTTTTCTGGTGTCTGTAGGTTGTCCTTTTGTGCAGGCCACAGATGATTTTTGCTACCTGTGAACAACTTCATTAGCTGCAACTCTGACTCAACAATTTTTGGTGATTTCCCTGCCATTTCTAAATTCTTCTACTATAACTCTATTTATAAAGGAAAAGCCTGGGTGTGTTAAGGATAAAAAAATGTTTATTTTAGTGACAGTCCTGTGTCAATTGAAGGGCTGGGTGCATAACCGCCCTATGCCAAAGACAATTTTTCCTCCTAACCCCCTTTATTTTGAATCCCCTACCCCGCTTTCAATGTTGTTTAATCAAGTTTTCCTATATGAAATTTTTAAATCATGACAACTTGAAACAAATCATTTTGGCTACACAAACTCAACATTGTATGGGGGTGGATGGGTCAACATTGTATGAGGGGGGGGGGGGGGGGGGGGATCGGTCAACATTCATTGTAGATTCAACATTTGATTGTTTAGAAAGTTAAGCAATAACATCCTAACTTGAGAAAACAATTCAAGAACAACTAAGACTGGTTCTAATTGGGAAAACTAAAGTAGCAAGGAAGTACTGAGATTTTTTGCGTACAGCTGTACATTATTTCTTGATTGCGAACCAAAGACCAACCCAAAAAAATTCAGAGCAATATTTTGCAATTGATTTGTACCTCACATACGAAAAATGAGGCAAATCTGAGGGCAAAAAAATTTCCTAAAATTCAACTTAAGGTGGTTATGTACCCAGCCCTTCAATAGTGATATCATATATTTTACTTTATAAAATGCTCAAGGAAATGCACGTGCTGATTGGTTAAACCGGGTTCATTATAACTCGATAAATCATGTGCATGACGTAAAGTTCATTATAACCGTTTTTGAGTTACACAATGTATAAGCACTTGGGAATTTTTAAGAACACTCGAGAAGTTCTGTCATGTTCTTAAAAATTTCCGCATGCCTATATAACTCAACAATGCACTTGGTGCGATTTTATTTCCTTTTTAAGTGCTTAACTGCTCTTTAAGAAACCAGCCCTCCTCCCCACCCCTAAAAAAATTAATAATTTGCTGTCCTGAAATGTAAGCCGCAACCAGTGATCTACCTTTCACTTTCTTTTTGTTGTGTTTTACTGCACTTTCTGAATTATGTTTGTGTCACTGAGAGTGACTGCACAGCACTGGCTCTGGTACTTATATATATTTGTTTTTCTGTATAGATATCAACCTGCTAGATATTAAAGAGACTGTGAACACAGCAGTGGTGGAGGCTATTCAGAAAGAACTGAATACAAATTTCTTCATTGTTCGGGCAGTACAAAATTCTCTCATTAAAGAGTTTATGGCATGTTTTGAGTGTGTGATATGTAAAGAAACCGCATCACCACCAGTCGTGGTAAGTTCTTGCTGCGAATCAGTACTTGGATGTGAAGAATGTGTTTCAAGATGGCGATAAGCTCTGGAAATTCAACTTGTCCAAAAGTGCCGTTCAAAAGATGATTTCATAGCCATAAATCTGAAAGGATTCCAAATTCTTTCCAGGCTAAACAGTTCTTTTACAAGAACTGACCACAGAGCTGAACAAAAGATAGATTAAGTTATGTTTATCATTACCATCCCCTCAACAGTATACTAAAAACTAACGCTTTTTGGCAAATTATGTTTTACGTTACATGTCATAGTGATTATGAAGCTGATAAACAGTGTTAACAAAACAAGATTTTCTAGTTTAAATTACATCAGAAACCTCAAATAGGGCTTATAGTTGTGTTGAAAAGGTGTTGTCTTTTTAAGGATATCCTTTCAGAACGGTCAGAAAATGTTTTTCTCCTTTTTCACTAGCTTATCACAAATTCTGCTTGTTTAAGATCATTTGACAAAACATTAAAGCCAAGGGAAGAAACACAACAAGCTGTTTTGTATTAGAAAATATCAGGCAACTTCATTACCTTAAGTGTTTTTTTATTAAGGAATTGTTAACATTAATTTTTATGTAACTCAACAATAGTGTAATGTTGTTAGGTGCCCTTTGAATTAATAGTTCATACCATCACATTATATCAGTTCATTACAATGTTATGATATCATTTGAAAGCCTTTTCATTCATGAAAGTTAAAGAGAATTCACTGCTACCTTCACTTGAGAATAAAATAAAGTGGCACTCAATTGAAGTGTGAAGATAACTATTCAGATATAGATAATGAAGGTTCACCAAGGCTGCTTTGATTTACCACCACTAAAAGGCAAAATAACAGGTGTTTTTAAAGGCTTTCCTGTTGCCATGGTAACCTATTGCATCAAGATGACAGTAACATCTTGTTCACCTTTGACTAGGCTTTCAGATAACATTGCAATGTTTCAGGTGATGCTGGGTGGTGGTATCAATCATTAAAGGACAAGGGCTCTTTTGAAATTGTTCAAGCCATTATGAACTACCCTGGTTCAGAAAGTTACAGGATGGTGTTGAAATTATACTGTATGCGGGATCTTTGTGTTCTGATATTATTAAATCTTGCAGAATACAGTTGCTTACAAGTTGAATTTTCCTGTGGTACTATTTATTATTAGGTTTACACCAACTATGTCAGTAACAGCATATTAGTTACAGTTGCATATCTTAAAATAGCATTTTCAAAAGAAAGAGAAATGGCATTGACAAGGTCTCCAAATACATTTTGTAAATCAGTTGCACTGTCAAATTGTTGTTCTCTTAAAGCTTGTAGTGCAACATGATTTTGCAAAGGATCAACACCAAAACAAGGAAATATAGTTAGACCCCCACCCTGATTTTCATAGGCTGTGACAGCCTCCTCATTTGTGGGGACCTGTGAGGCAGAAAGTCTTTGACCTTGAAAGTTGTTGCCCCGTAACTGTACTGGTGTTCCAACTCCTGCAACAGAAAAGAGAACTGTTGACTGTTGATGGCTGCAATCAACTCAACCCTATTCAGCCTGGGGGTGGGGGGGGGGGGGGGGGAGACAAAGTGCCGCCGCTAACTTTCAACATTCATAACTTCTTTAATATGTATTCAAATGCCATCAAACTTTGTGACTTTTCCTAAAATTTATCTGGCAACAATTTCATATGACAATTTATTTATCACATGACTTGATGTTTCCATGGCAACACGATTTTGACAGCCATGTTTTTGAAATTTGTGTATTTGTACCTTAGAATGAAGAAAAACAATGTTTATTGGTATATCTTTTAGATTTTTATGTCATTTAGCGTGTATTTATTGGTTTTGTTTAATTTTGAGTCAATTTGGACGGTTTTTAAGAGGTTTTAAAAAATTCAGAAATCCAAGATGGCAGCCATGTAACTAATTACCTAATAACTACGTCATATGGCGTCATCGTTCCATTGTGCAGAACGCAAAGGAGACAGTTTTGGACGTACTATGTACCCTCTAGGTTTCATTTTTATAGCCTTAATGTTCTTGAAGTTACAAAGCGGGGGGCACATTTCCCCCCCCCCCCCCCCCCCCCCCCACCCCAGGCTCAGGAATTCAAAAAAAGCCCAGGCCAAATAGGGTTAAAGCCGGACTTATTTTTATTAATTCCGTTTCTTTGAATGTATTAGACATATTTTCTTGTCCCTCTCTTGATATTATCCTGGATGTTATCGCATTTGAAGAACAAATTTCATAAGGCCGATCAAGAGAAGACATCTGGTTTTATAATACCCTTGGGCTAAGTTATAAAATGGCATATAATAAAATCCTCAAAGGGGGAGGGGGAGGTTTTAACTGTCTAGTCCATGGACTATACGGTCAGCTATCAACAAACAATACATAAACACCACCAATGCTTGACTTACGTGGGATGCTTACCTGGGATAGTGTGGTAATTCCAGGCCCCAACTGTTCGTTGCATTCCCACTCTGGCCACCCTGAGAGTGACAGTTGATACAAAGAACTTTGTGTCCTCAAGTTCCATGTCAATAACTCCTCTCTGCTCCATATGCCGCAATGCATTTTTGATGGGATAATTTACACGAGCGTTAACTTCCACCCAAAATCGCTCAATTCTAAGATTCTGAAGGATTTAACAAAGTAGAGTAAAATGCATGGTAGTAAAAGGGAATGACTAATAAAGATGTCACCAAAAAGTCACCTTAGATTATAGTAAACAAGAAGCTGTACACAGCTTGAACTCGTGGCGTTTTTAAATTATTGCAGCATTGTTTCCCGAGTGTTTTGAGTGCTTTTACGGAAAAACAGAAGCTTAAAATTATGTCTAATCAAAGGCTCCTAAGAGCCAACCCGTGTAGAAGAAATGCGAACGCGTAACGCAATATTGCCGTAAGCTTACGTTTCCACACTGACACGGTTCGATATTTAAAAAAAAAAAATTAAACGTAAGGATTTTTGACGAACGGGAAAAAAAAGACAGAACATCACTTTCATAATGTCCAGTCCGAAGAAAAAAAAAACGGGACAAAAAAAAAAAAGAAAAAAAGAAGTCTTGAGCGTGACTTGAACTCGGGCCGTCCGGGGCTAAGCCAAAACATGTATTCACTGCGCTATCGAAGAACACTTAGCCAAAAAGGTCTAAATTTTATTATTTTAAGGTAGATACGCATCAAAACGCCTGTCTCGGTTGAAAAATCCTTTTAAATAGATTTAAACGTTGCACTAAAAACTCCAAATGCGAAACGTCTTTAAGCTTATTGTTGTTTATATTCGTATAAATCAAATTAATTATTGTTATCGCTGGATTCACGTTGTTCTTGTTACGAAACGTATTCGTAACAAAGCATTTAATACTCACGAAGTTTACAGCTGATGGAATTGAGGAGCGAGTGAGTGAGTCAGTGAGTGAGAGAATTTTATTTAGTCACCGTTTCCGATAACCCGTGCATTATGCTTGCGTGTATACACGGGTTTAAAAGTAAGACTACACTACATTTACTACATTCAGTAGCCGACACTTCAAAGCTCGATCGCTAAGCAAATTGCAAGTTATATAAAACACAAAACTTGCCGGAACAAAAATCCCACAGGAATAAGCGGCGAACACAATATCAAACGGTCCTATCCATCCATGAACGCCTTGCATTATCTTGAAAACGTGCAATTGTACGCTGTAGTTCTTTTCTTTGCTTGTCACTGTGGACACACGGAGAAATTCTGCGGTATGTATTTCATGGCTGAAAGCCATATAGTCGTCGACATAAACTAAAATATGCATGCATAAATTTGCATGCGCTAATGTGACACGAAAAAAAAAAACAAGAAAAGTCAAAGCCGGATTTACAACTCGTGTGCTTCGCCACGAGTAATAAAACGAAAGAAAGTGAACCAAATACTAGTATCTTCTGTCTACTAATACTGGCTATTTTTTTCACTTTTTTTGACTCTGTTTGACGATGTGGGTCACGCTGTGTATTTGTCCTCAGGTTGGCAATGCACTCCTGTATGAAAAGGGTCAAGTAAAACTCACGGCCATGGTCCACTCTTACTTGGTCTGGTAGACAATCCTCAATTACTGCCTTTCTAAGAACATTTGAGGAATAAAAAATATTGAAAATGAATACCATCATGACAGGTTCTTTGCCCTTAAATTTGTTTTATGTAAGAGCAATGGTGCAATGAGAAAGTGTGTCTAATGGTATATCCCGTATCAACTATCCTTAGAAGGCATGACTCAAAAAAAAATTTTGCATGGCTCAAATGTGACTTGGCACAGAGAAGGGTGTATAATTATAATAACTTATTATTCTCAACTAGCTTAAGTGAAGGTAAATAATGACTCCAGTTTGCCTGTAACAGTTGTTGATGTACCTACCTGTAAACATTGTAAATTATGACATTGTTTTTCACTGGCATACAAGCAAAAGCAGGAATATATCTGGAGAAGCCATCTATCGCACAAACATGAACTACACCATAAGCTGCAAGCTTCTCATTTTGGTCCATGTGTAGTTTATGCCCGTGATATTCGGCAGTATATGGTTGGGGATTGATTTGGCGTTCAGTTCTTCTTTGGCGATGGTGGTGGTAACAGGGGGCAACACGCTGCAGAGATTTTCCCACGCGTCGTTCAGATGCAAATCTTCCGTTGACTTTCTGATCTAAGTATCCTTTCATCAATTTTCGTCCATATACAGGACCCACCTAAAATGATGATTGTACTTACCTTCAATACGGACAACAGAGGCCGGGGGGGGGGGGGGGGGGGGGGGGGGGACTCCCATTTAAAAATGACGAGGTTGCTTGTTATACCATTCAGGGGTCAAAATTTGTAGATTGTTACCGCTTAGGGTGCTAAAATCTAAAATGACCACCGTCAGAATTATCGTGGTACTTTTTTTGGTATGGAGCCCAAAAACTATGACAGAATATGTCGTGTTGTTTAAGAATTGGTACCTCTTTATAGGGGTAAAAATTATTTTGAACTACGCCCATCAGACGAGATTCTGGTACCTTTCAGCGTGTTTTTCAATAATTTCTGACGAGCACCCCCGTAATTTTTATATGTGAGTTCCCCCCCCCCCCCCCCCGGACCAGAGGGACGGACCGAAATGCCCGTATCCCCCTTGCTCTATTATTTTTGTGCTGATGTGGGTCTGTGGGTCATAAAAGCATGACCCTGAGAATAATAATACAGTTTCGGCCCTATTTTTCTGAAAAAATGATCCCTGAATAAAATTCAGAAACCTACCTCTGCAGTTGCACTATGTACAGCAACGTCGAGTGCCTCGTCAGTCACTTGATTCCATGTTCACTGCAAAATCTCTTTACACTTCGCAAACTGCAGCCCCTTACACCAGGAAAGTTGCTCTTAATTTTATCGACGAGATCTTCGTAGCTTCTGTTTCCATCAATGAGAAACTTCTGAACAAATTCCGGCTCGAGCATATCGCTTAAGGCCGCCATCTTCTTTCGTTCTCAAATGAGCGCGCCAAAACACTTGCCGTTCCAGGCCTTCTCGGGTAGACGTACCGGAAGCTAAAGGTTTTCCGTGAATTCAAAACTCCGATTCCAGAAAAAACCGGAAGTTGCATGGAAGTGAGGCTTAATAGCCCTCGCGGGATTGAAATATAAACATGGCGGACGATGAAAAGGAGCTTTTGGAAAGGTAGGTGTTCGTATGTCATCCTTCGATCAGCTGTTAGCTGTTTATTTTAAACTTGCTGTTTGAGCACATGGTTTCATATAAAATTTGCTCAATTTGCTTTCTCAGGGTCAAGAACCTGCAATCAGTGGAAACAATGGACGAAACAATTGCAAACGGAAGCGGAGTTGTTGGCAAATATAAAGCTACTTCACCGGAGCAAATTATGAACAAAGAGAAAAAGCTTGGTCACAAATGCTGTGCAGCAGCAAGCTGTAATAACCGAAGTGAAAATAGACCTGATCTATCATTTCATGAGTTTCCATCGGACACACAACAAAGGAAGAAGTGGGAAATTCGAATGAAAAGAGGAGATGCCTTCTTTGCCACAGTAGAAAACAAGTTCTGTTGTTCCGAACACTTCCTACCGACGGATTTTAAACATAGTCTGACTGGTCAAAGACGAGACTTAAAGGAGAACTGAAGGTGAAAAACGAAGTTTTGTAATCAATTTTACAGCAAAGTAAATGATATTGCTTGCGTGAAAATTGCCTTATTTGTACCTATACTTTCATTTCGAGCTTGTTCTGCAAGGGGAAAAGGCCACAAAAATGACGCTATGTGTCTCCGCCATTTTGTCCACCATTTTGAAGGCGTGGGTGCTAAGCATGACGTCATTGCGCTCTCCCGTAAACGCGCCAAATTTCAATACAATTGATAAAATATGGTTCAGTGCGTTGTTGTAGAATGCTAGCTCGCACAGATCTCCCAGAGATTCCAAAAACGGGATAAATTTTCATCGATTTCCATTGAAAGATGAAAGACAACTTGGTCAATGGCTTGCCCAGATTAAGCGAGAGAATACGCCGCCATTGGAAAACTGTCACATCTGTTCAGCTCATTTTGAACCATCGTGTTTAAAAAATGACTACCGAGCGACGCTTGTGTCTGGCAAATGCAGAAAACGCATAATGCCATTCCCAGTCTATTTCCACATAAGAAGAGCTCAAGCCAAAGGCCTGCCAGTGAAAAACGAAAACGTAAAGCGAGCCGTGAGAAGGTAAGTCGTAAGTAAGTGCTATTAAATAGGCAAGCCACACGTAATATACCAGACGGTCGAGAGTCCGTGACATCTCAGACATCTACTGCATGCTGTTTCTGAACGCAATAAAGCCGGGTTGACAAGTTTGGGAAAACCACGAAGAAAAAAAGGAAAAGTTACTGTCTCCCCGACATGTGTGCTAAACGATTATTGTAGTCAAACCGAAGTAACGATGGTGGATCAAGCTTGCCAGACAGATCTACCATATGCCTCAAATTCCCCGCGAGATACGCTTGTAACGCAACTTGTCTATTCTTGTCGTTCAGTTGTGTCTGTTATCGAAATCATGAAATATATTAATTGCCTTTCAATGCGAGTTTGTCGCTCTAAAGACATTTACGAGTAAAGCTTGTAGCATGTTTTAAAATCCTAGCATAGGGCTAAAATCTTCGTTAAACAATAAGGAGACTAAACATGCATTATTATCGGTCGCGGCTATGTCTATGAAATCACGTTTGCTTATGTTTATCTATGAATGGCATTTAAAATCTAATTTTCTGTCAATAGAACTTAATGGTTCGGAATCCTCCACAAGAGGCTACAGACAAGCGGTAACTTACATAAGCTTCTATCGTCTGCGAATGAAATAAAGAACTGAAACTAAACAAGTGTGCCAGTAGTCGGAATACTTGCACATTATTAAATTCTCGCGGCGCTCGTATCCCACGCGCCTGGCTCAAGCCAACCATCGCTGTCTCCAGCACTTCTCTTTGCAAACATACTGTATTAAAACTGGGATGCTGAGTAATACAATGAACGGGATGATGATCTGTTTCCACATCTGAGCCAAATAATCAGAACAAGGTATTGCAGAATTCGTAAACAATACCGAGTAACAAATATCGCAGCATACACAACACAAACAGAAATTACACAATCATTGTGAACTCGAAACGTCCGAAACATTTATTTTCATTTTTGTACATAACTGATGTTCACCTGATATTTTTTGTTAAAGCTTCTTTAATCTCCTGGCAGCACAGACACTCTCGTTCTTGCTGATTTGCCCAGTTTTCGCGACGTTCACAACTATACACCATGCGGTTTTTTCTCTTCTCATTTCGTCCGGATTTTCAGCAATCTCCTCGTCCGAATCCGAGTGATCTCGCATTGGTTCAAATGAATACGGTTCAATCTCAGCCATCGCTATTAAAACACTTCTTTCGTCAAACAAACTTCTATGTCTCTTTTCTGGAAATAAGCTTACCACTATAAACATTTAGGAGCAAGACTTCAATAGAAACGCATCCACAACATAAGAGCGCAATGACGTCACAACATGGCGACCGGAATTCCTTTTTTGGAAGTAACCGGAAGTAATTGCTTACAAAATGGCGGGCGTTCAATTTTGACGAATTCCGTCAGTTTTCTGCCGTTTTCATGTTGAAATACTCGAGTTTTTTTATCATTTACCCGAAATCATAGTTGTATCTATAATAATCAGTGGGTAAAAAAAATATGGCTTGTAGCCTTCAGTTCTCCTTTAAAATCGGGAACCGTGCCATCGGTTTTTGCTTGGACAAAAGTGGATGAAGAATCGCCGTGTAGAGCGAAAAGGCTGAAGTTGAGATGTGAGAAATCTGAAGCTGGGTTAATAAGAGAGAGCGCTCATGAAAGTAAACACCACAGTGAAACTGAAAATTTCCAAAACGACTCTGTTGTTTTCGGTCCGCCAACACTTGAAAAGTGGGTAGAAGAAATGAAGATGGAAAATGAAAGGCTCCTTCATGAATTACAAGAATGTAAAGCTAGGGAGAGAATTTCCGAGTTTGGTCTGGAACGATTTTTAAGTAGTAATGAAGATATAAAATTTTATACTGGATTCCCTGATTATGCAACTTTACTAGAATTCTGGAAATATGTTGAGCCTAATGCCTCAAAATTAACATATTTCAGTTTTGTACGTGATAATACTGATTCTGTTAATTTTGAAGACTGCTTTCCATTCATTGCAGGGAAAGAAAAGAGGTTTCCTGGAAGCAATGTTGGTTGTTCCAGAAGGTTGCAACCGATTGACGAGTTTTGGCTTTTTCTAACTCGTTTAAGACTTGGGTTATTTGAGCGTGACCTTGCTTTTAGGTTTAGTATTTCAGGACCAGTTGTTTCAGATATAACTATAACATGGGCTAATTACCTATATTTGATGTTAGGAAGCTTGCCAATATGGTCGTCTAAAGAGCAGATTAAACAGCATCTACCTGAAGTTTTTAAGGGGGAATTTGAAAACATAAGATGCATAATAGACTGCACAGAAATAAAATGCCAGACCCCTCAAGACCTTGAGAAACAAAGTGAACTTTATTCTGAATACAAGTCCCACAACACATTCAAAGGTCTTGTGGGGATTTCCCCGAATGTTTGGATTACATTTGTGAGTAGTTTGTATGGAGGAAGTATATCTGACAAGGAGATTGTAAAATGCAGTTCTTTTGTTGACTTCTTGGATGAAAATGATTTGATTATGGCTGATCGTGGATTTGACATTCAGGATTTACTGGCAAAAAAGAAGGTTACACTTTTCATTCCTCCCAAACGACAAAGTAAATCTAAACAGTTTTCTAAGAAAGAATGTTTTGAAACTATGAGAATTGCCAATTTGAGAATCCATGTCGAAAGGGCCATCCGGAGAATCAAGGGTTGGCACATCTTTGACGGTGTTGTGCCATTAAGTTTATGTGGAGTGGTAAATCAGCTCTGGACAGTGAGCTGTCTGCTAGTAAACTGGCAAAAGCCCGCATTAACATGTTAACAGTTTTAAAGATTTAAGAGTGCCATTCACTGGAAAATGTTAAAATCCTAAGATACAAAAACTTATTGTCAAGGGTTAAAATATTGAAGTTGCAGTTATGTTAAATTTCTATGATTCTGGAGATTCGGTTCCTTTTGAACTAAGGTTTTAAAATTCAATTGTCAATTACCATAATCAAAGTACAACAAGTGTTTGCATTCTTTCTCACTGTGCATGTCAAATATGAAACATGAATATTATACAAATCTGATTGTTAGTGATCACTTAAAAGTATACCTAGATAGGCCATCTTTGAGTTTGGTGTAAGCTAACTCATAGATGATATATGCATCATAAAATTCTTCAATGTTCTTTTGTTTCTTCTTCCACCGTTCTGGCTCAAAGGGAATTTCTGTGCAAAAAAATTCTCCATTACTTCCAAGGATTGCAAGGACACCCCAAAGTCTTTTGACAACATACAGTTGCTGTTGTACTTGATAAAAGTACATATGATTCTTGTTGACTTGTAGTACACCGGCATCAGACATTTTGCATATAGATTTCCGCATAAGAGCATCTTTCAGGCTCTCACCATCCTTGACAATGATATTCTTAGCTTCAAAAATTCCATGTGGATCACTCTTGCTTGGATTTGTTATCAGACCATCTGGAGAGGCACCCAAAATTCCTTTTTCTTTTTCAATAAAGAAACCACATTTTTTTACTGTGGCCTGTGTGTGTCCCTGCTTGTGCATCATTTCAATGTACCTGTCTATCACTAGTTGCTCATTCCTTAAGCCATCTCTCATGGCCTGTGACTGATAGTTGTTGTCATAATTTAGGACTTCTTTGATTATTTTAGTAGGGGAAGTCCCTACCTTGTGAGTGCATCCAACCCTGTAACTCTTTGAAGCTGTCACTCTACCAAACCTGTGTTTATACCTTTCTTGGCAAGCAGACTGTGTTCTTGTCTGAGACTCTATTTCAGCAATTTCATCTTCAGTCTTGAAAAGGCTTTTTTTTATTCTGTCACAACGATTATGTATTTCATGTAGAGACACTGGGTGTTCTTTCACTGGTGATATTATTTGAAAAACAGTGTTCTTATGATGTCTCATTTCCTCCCTTCCCTCAACTATATCACCAACTTCTGTTTCGCAACTTGAAAATGAAGGTGGACAGTTAGAAGAGATACAACTATCATTATCTTGAATGACTGTTCCACACTCTTTGAGTTGCACGTGAAGTGCAGAACCATAGGCAACCTCTCCAACTATTGTGTCAATTAACTTGATGCTATCCGCATCAGGGATCATTTTCGAAAATGGAACAGCAGGATTTACTTTCTGTACATTTTGTTTCAATTTTTGAACAGATTCTAGGTCTAACCTACGCGATTTTGGTGGTCTTGGATCGAACAGGGTGGGATAGACACCTCGTCGCTTTCTTCCCCGGATATCTGATGAATGGCGGGGTTTAAGAAGTTTCTGTGACATGATTGGATTATGTTGTACAGTCCTTTTTCCTGGTATTCCCCATTTCCTAGGTTTGGAGGTACAGCTGCGGTTATCAGCAGGTTGAACTTCCTTTTTTCTGCATATGTCATCCAGTTTCCAGATTACCGCCATTACATGGCAGCAACAGCCACTTTTTCCGGCTGGGCATATTTTGTCACACTCGGCAGCAAGAATTTTGGGTTTGCCGTTCCTTTGAACTACCATTTTGACTTTGTGTTTCACAGATTTCCTATAGGAGGCCCAGCAAAGCGCTCTAAGGTAAACAACATCATCCTCGGAATTCGGACTCGCACAGACTTGGAGGTCGTGAACAAATGAAAGCATTCTAAGTCCTTTAGAGCTTGCAAACTCGGCAATGGCGTCAGCTGATTTCCTGGTGTCCTTTCCACAGTTCTTTAGGTGTTCTAATGTATCAGTCGGAACAAACGCGGGAAGGACAGTGAAATCATCAGCAAATGCTGAATCACCGGTGGGAAAGTTCTTGAAGTGGTTTGCTGCATCACCCGCGGTTTCTCCATTTTCCCTCAGTTCTTCATTCAGTCTCGCTAACTTTGCTTTAGTGAAGCTCTTCTCTGGGTCAGGGTCGTATATTTTTAAATTTTTCATTGCTTGTAGGTTCTTGACCCTGAGAAAGCAAATTTTATATGAAACCATGTGCCTAAACAGCAAGTTATAAATCAACAGCTAACAGCTGATCGAAGGATGACATACGAACACCTACCTTTCGAAAAGTTCCTTTTTATTACCATTTTGATTTATACGGCGGCATTTTAGCCAAAACTTTAGTTGACTAACGGTTAATTTTCCTATTTCTTCTTCACTAAAGCTAGCACCAGGGATGTCTTCTGGAGCAAGATCGACTTGATCATCCGCCATGTTTATATTTCAAATATCCCGCGAGGGCTACTAAGCCTCACTTCCATGCAACTTCCGGTTTTTTCTGGAATCGGAGTATTGGGAAAAAATTGAAAGTTAAAATTCATTTTCCGAGGAAATCGGAAATCGGAAATCGGAAAACGAAAATGGAAAATTGAAACTCGAAATTCGTTTTCCGAGGAAATCGGAAAACGAAAATCAAAAATGGAAACTCGAAATGCGTTTTCCGAGGAAATCGGAAAACGAAAATTGAAAGTCATTGATTCAAATTTCGTTTTTCAAAATTCATCGGAAAACGGTTGGCACTCGGGTACACGCATTCCTATGGCTACCATTCGAAATTTGCCTCAAATTTACAAACGAAACTTGAAAAATCGAAAAAAAATTAATAAAAAAACAAGATTCAAAGTAAAATGGTATTTAAATCAAAAGTAAAACGCATTAAAGATCAAAGTAAAAATAAAACAAAATGAAAAAAAAAAATGAAAGCCAAAACAAAGTAAAATGAAAATGAAGCAAAATCAAATTGAATTGAAAGTAAAATGAAAACAACTACCAAAAAACAACAAATGAAATTAAAAAAAAAAAAAGTAAAATGAACATTTCGAAGAGCCTAGAGCTATCATAGTATACCAGGATGCTTTGCACGAAACGCCGTACCGTCCCGTCGACACTGCTTTGTGAATCTTGACAACGCAAGATGGCGGCCTGTGGAAATGATGCTTGGCGTGACGACTTCGCGTTGAAGGAAAACTTGGCAAAGTACGTTAGGCAAGGCATGCAAAGAAAATAAATTTTAGATTTTTTGAAAAGAGACTTTCCCATGTATGCTTGGAGCATGCCCACTGTGGATACACGACTTCGAGACTTCGATATTTTTTTACACGGATCGAAATATCACTGTCGACGAAGTTTATATGGAGGCTGTTGGTAAAGAACTTGAAGGACCTGGCTTACTTCTCGGTTACCGAGCATTACACAAAAAAATCCGGCAAGAGCACCTGTTAAATGTCCCCAGAGATCTGGTGTATGCAGTCATGTCGGAGCTGGATGCCGAAGGACTGGAAAGTTGTGCAGTTGGGTTCAAAAACAAGAAAAAGAAACAGTGTTTCACATCTAGAGGTCCAAACTGGGTTCAATATGTCGATGGTACGGTCATAATAAATTGCAGCCTGCGTTTTTCATATTACAAGAAAAAACAATTTTTAGCGCTTTTTCTTATCTTATCTTATATTTATTTTGATTTATATTTATTTTAGTTGTTTAATTTACAGGACCCCATTAATAACAGTGTTTCATACACTGATGGGTTATATCCTGTTAAAATATTCGTTATTATTATTATTTTCATTATTTTTATTATTAGAAGCAAATCTAAACAAAACAGGAAAAGTAGACCTAAGGCAGGTTAAGCATCCAGCCCTTTGTTTAATGTACATGTAGTGATCACTGTTTGGTGTTAGAATAACTGAGAAATGTACTAAAGACACCTTTATTTTCTTTTCACTTAATATCAACTGTGAACTTTTTACATTTCTTGTTTAACTATTTTTTGCCCCATTTCTCTTTGTTTCTTAATTATTCATTCCTGTAAACTTGTTATAGGTTTTGGAGAAATAAATAAATAAAAATAAAAAAAAAAAATACAAAAATACATTTCTTGTTGTTTAATCAAATTTTAAGTTAACTTTAAGATGTCCTCGCAGTACTGTACTGTCAGTACCGATAGGATATTTTAAGCAACCTTAAAATGTGGCTCACGTTCAGCCAATTAATCTCACTGTAAAATTTTGTCAGTCCTTGTGCAACTCGAGCCCTTCCCAACTCTCTTCCCTGCACAAGAATTCCACTGACCCAGTAAGATAAGTGTATTACATTTCAATGATATATAATCCTTGTCTAGTAGCTTTCAGAGCCCTCAAGCTAATAAGTAGGCAGGAATACATCCCTATTATTGTAGTGTATGCCGGAAGTGAATGTAACCGGAAGTCGTTTGTGAGGCATCCTGTGATTTTGCATTGTAGTTGTTGTTCGAGCGCTTGAGGGAAAGCCATGATGCTCGTTTGATGTTCTTCTTTGATAATCCTGTAACATCGCTGCGTTGATAAATAGACAGGACTTCACAATTATTGTGTTCTGGCTTATCTGATCATTAACATGACAGGTATTTTACATGCATGTACATTTCATTGTTTTTGAATACACATTATCACTTGGTCAGTGATAAAGCATTGAGGAGAGCTAAAAAACTGATTGAGTTTTTAAGTATTTGACTGTGTAAATCTTTGCTTGGGTCCACACAAACTGGTATTGGTACTTAAACTGGAGCACTTGAAAGGTCTACGCAAGTGTATATTTGTACTGCCAAAACATCAACAAAGAAACAAACAACAGAAAACAGCGACAACTGCATCATTTTGATTTCTTTAATGAAGATAAACTTTCAACACTGAAAATGAACCAGGTGTCAATTTAATTAAACATTTACAAGTATAGCCATTGTTTCAGAGGTTGAAAACAACAGCTACACTTGTAAATTACGGGTAAAAGTTTTATTGAGTTGACCCTAGATATTAAAAACTCAACTTAAATCCACCTGCCATCCAGTGCAGGGTGCATCTCTTACTAATAAGTGACTCTACATTTGCTCGATAAGTGCCTCACCCTCATAATTATTTTTACAACACGTCCTGGTTGCCCCAACCTGGGGAAAATACCTGTGCAGAAATAACCACAATGAACCTAAAGCCACTCCAACCCTAATCGCTTGTACATTCAGGTAACTTGAGTAGTTCACAGTACCAGTTACATTTGTGGCTTTCAATAAAATTGTTTATAGCTCTGGCTGACAAATTACCTGTACAGAAAAGAAATTCCTCGCTTGATATTAGTTCCTTTGAAGCAATTTCTGGGGCAAAAAGGAAGTAATTACACCCTTGAATGTCAACTCCATAATTTTTTTGTTTGACCTTTGAAAGAAATAATGGCAGGGCTAGGCATTCAGCCTTATTACAGACAGGATTGCTGGTGTCCCCACAAATGTACCCATTAACCAGGAACCTTCAACATTCTCTTCCACTGTAACACTCATCAGACAGAGTCAAGCTTACCCAAAAAATCTCTCTTAATGTTTCACCAAACAACACAAGGTTATCCGACTAGTTTGCAATTCTTGGCTTAAGCGTGCAGCAAAATTTCCTGCAAGGTAGTGCATTTGCACTGCTTTCTTGGTGCGTTGTTCCACTGCTTGACCTGTCGCCAGTGGATGTCACTGATTGATTTTGGCAAATACTTTGCGTTGCTCGTCGCCTTGTAAGCTCCACGGAAATCTCCTGTCCCAAAAGGTTCTTTTTGAATAACAGAATGTGGTATCCTGGACGACCATGACATTTGCTGTAAACCAAAGGAATAAATATCGATTGACGTTGTCGAATGGATGATTTCTTTGCCTAGTTTAAGCATTTCGACTAGGGAAAGACTCCTCGGGGCGAACTTGCTTGGACTTGGTACAGATTTCGTAGGCTGTGATCTGTTTTGTGTGTCATTTCCCGCCCCCGAAAATCTCCTTTTCGCTGGAGGCGACTTAACAGTTAGGGGCTCGAGTCGCTTCGCTCATAAACTTCATCAGCTTCGCCAGTTGCAACTCGTTCGACAAAACGCACATGAATCACTTTAGTGGCCGGGATCTGCTTCACGGAGCTGCAAGATGCAAGATGGTCCCTGTTCTCCTGCCACTATGTCGCCGATCATTGTATCGTCCACTGCGAAGTGTTTTTGACAGGAATTTCGAATGTTTTCAATCGTGAACTCCTCATATTCGTAGGGCACGAACACCCTTGCACCAATTCTTGAATATTTTTGTGCTTTACCCGATACTTCCGCGCTTAGTCGCTGCACAACTACAGTGTCGTTGTCGTGATTCCATGCACCAGCGATATCCTTCTTCTCCCCCTTTCCCCCATCCAACATTTTTGCTTTCATTTTCGCCTTAAAATTTCTCCTTTCCGCCATCTTACACGAACTCGTCCCAGGGACTCTGGTGTATGACACCATCGTGCAAAGCATCCTGGTATACTATGATAGCTCTAGGCTCTTAGAAATTTTCATTTTACTTTTGCTTTTCTTTTAATTTCATTTGTTTTCGTTTTTTGGTAGTTGTTTTCATTTTACTTTCAATTCAATTTGATTTTTGCTTCATTTTCATTTTACCTTGTTTTGGCTTTCATTTTCATTTTGTTTTATTTTTACTTTGATCTTCAATGCTTTTTACTTTTGATTTAAATACCATTTTACATTTAATCTTGTTTTTTATTAATTTTTGTTCGATTTTTCAAGTTTCGATTGTAAATTTGAGGCAAATTTCGAATGATAGCCATAGGCCACCATACAGCAGATACCCACGGAAGAACACCCCATATTGATGGAACACTATTTGGCTGCCTACGTACTTATTAATTTCCTATTCTCATTCTAAACTTTCCTTTTTAAAATTTCACCAATCCCCCCCCCTTTTTTTCCCTCTCACACACTCGTAAAGATTACCAAGAAACTCGATCATAAAACCGAACTGTGGACTTAACCTTAAGCTATTTCGTATTCACGAGATGGCTCTTAGAGCCATTTGATTATTTATGACGGAACCTTTTAAGAGGGCATCACAGTCGTATTCCTTTTTTTGGTTCTTGACATTGGTTTAATGTATGTATTTCGGCTCGTTTTAAGCAATCCACAAATGCTTTTACTTGTATTTATTTGTATTTATTTATTTGCCCAATATCAACAAGTTTACATGATTTTACAATTGATCAAGAGCTACCTAATGTTGAGCAGGAAGTTTCGAAAGCCTTGTTAGTCTTGTTTGGCTTATTGAGGAAACTCCCTGTCCGGTTACATACAGGCGAAACGCCATCATGGGCACATCCTTAATTGCCTGCTTGCACCTTTCGGAAATGTATATTACGAAGATCTGGGTGAAAAGTAACCACAAACGGTGTTCTTTCGTTAGTTGCCGGTGGCCTCGGTGCAAGTAGCTCCTCCCGGTTCAATATCGGAACCCTATGTATTTGTTCCCGTACGAAGTTTTCTTGATAACGCCTATTAAAGGGAACCTCCATTGTTGTAACAAATTGACGTTAAATTGTTGGAAATAACGTCTAAATTTAATGTTTTTAAAAAGCCAAGTGCAAATATAATTTTAGTGTACAAAAAATGGATATGAATATCGTCCATTTTCGCTTTTAAATTTCCGGCGCGCCGCCATTTTGAATATTTATGACGTGTTACGGTTGTCTTATTGTTGCATTCAAAAGAATGTCGATTCTAAACATAGATGGTTTTCACGTTACGTCACGGCGGCCATATTGGTGTACAACTACAAAAGCATTTTAATGAACTTCTTTTGTTATGTACACCAACATGGCCGCCGTGGCCTTTGTCATTTGAGTCCCACAGGACGGAAGGTCACGTGAGTGAAAACCATCAATAGCGGCAACCGTAACACGACATAAATATTCAAAATGACGGCGAGCGGGAAATTTAAAAGCAAAAATAGGCGAAATTAATATCCATTATTTTGTACACTGAAAATATATTTCCGTTTGTTATTAAAATAATCGAAATTTTGACTTTATTTCCAACTGATATAACGTCAATTTGTTATGACAATGGAGGTTTCCTTTAAATAAATATTTTCTAAGATCAGCTGCCCTGTGCCGAAAAGCTGTTGAGGTAGAACAAATACGCCTAAGCCTAAGAGCCATTGCTATGGAATACTTTGTTTATACCCTTTTTGGGTGGCATGATGTATGGCATAAGTATCGATTTGTATATTTGTAAACAGATTTGTATACGAAGTCCACTGATAAGGAAACATCATGTCACCCAAAAGGGGCGCAAAAAAAATCCATATACTCCGTATAAAGTGGAAACTTAATGTAAACATTGTATTTAATGTTAATATTATATACATAATATTAATAATTCTTATTCTAGTTTATTATCTTGTATTATAACTCAGTTATACTCATTTAGCTTTTTAATTAGTTTTTGGCTTCGTGAAATGTAATTTTAGTAGTTTAGCATGTATTTTTGCCTAAACAAATAAAAACTTAACTTAACTTAACATATGCACATATGATCTACATATTTACTTATGTCGCCACTGTCACCAAAAAGGTGGAAAAGATGCCATTTTATAGAAGAAATAGCTAGACTTCGTGTACTTTTGACGTCATATAGTAGCAACTGATTCCACGAAAACTTTGGTAAAATTAAGGTGTCCCAAGCATTAAAACGAACTGCTAGTGAAGACAGCCTATCACTTGATAGGCACTTTAACCCTCTGGCGTACACGCAAACTTATACCCCCACCGTGGTACAAGGGGGTCCGTTACGTCATCCAAAATGGCCGACCATATGGCCGCCATCTTGGATTTTACTAAAAAAATCAACTTTATCGGGAAAATGCGGAAATTGCAAATATTTTTTGCTAGAGTTGCAAAATATGATATAATTAAACATTTTGCTGCTTTTGGTAGTATTTTATAATCTTTTTGCACCGTAAAAGGTGAAAAACACGCATTTTTACTTAAAAATGGCTTGACCTCATGCTACTTATGACGTTATATCGTGTTACCATAGCAACCGGTTGTCGCCAAACTTTACCAAATGTGTCAAAAGGATAAACGAACAGCTACTGGAGATGGCATGTGCCGACAATAAATGGACTTGAAAAAATCAGAGAAAAACATTAGGGGGGGGGGGGGGGGGGGAGGGGCATCCACACCCCTTCCCCCATTGTACGTCCGAGGGTTAAGGTGGGTGGGTACCCAGTTGTTTTTTTTTTGCTGGCTTCGGGGGTCCCCCTTTACCATGTACTTTCTGCCTATTAGGCGAACTTTCGCTACCATCCATTTCGCCTCCCTATTGGTCACACAAAATTATTCCCCGGTGTATGTTTAACGTGGACTTTTAACAGACTACCAGCTTTTTCTCCCATGCTTTCTTTTTAATTGATTTTGGATAGTCAATATAGCTCCTCTCTTGCAGTGCCTTGGGAAGTACACAAAGACGAGGGAAGGGGAAAAATAAACGCTTCGCCCCCCCACACCACACTTCCCTAAAAACTGACAGATAAGTATCAGACACAAAACAAAACAGCAGCTATTTTAAGCCATGCTGGAGATTCAAAAAGCTCAGAATCCCCTGTCTACTCCTACTGATCACACAAAATTATCCCCGGATGCATGTTTAATGGGCGTTTTTAAGCAGTTGACCAGCTGTTTCTCCCACGTTTCCTTTTCAGTTGACTTTGGATAGTCAATATAGCTCCTCTGTTTCAGTGCTTTAGGAAGCTTTTTTCTATCAACATCGTCAAGTTTAATGACAACCACGCTGTCATCTCTTCTTTCCAATAATCGACCAAGAGCCATATCCATTTCATTTTTGCAATATGTACTTTTCAAAAAGCTACGTGAAACGACAGCAACGGTTTTTCTGCTATTGTAAACACTGTCTACCATGTTTTGTCTGAAAGGTTTTCCAGCAAGAAAATCTCTGTAGTGAATGCAACACTTGAAACCATGCTTTTCTTCAAGAGTTGAAAGCAAAGTATTGTGAACCCATTTCTCGTCTTCAGAGCTGTATATGATGAATGCGTCGAACTGCCATTTAACTTTCATCAGAACTTCTGCAAAGGTTGTAGTATAACAACTAAATAAAAACTGAACTTTCAAAGAAAGCTTTTTCTTTCTTTTTTCACCTTTTTTGACACAACTTATTATAAAATCTTTTTTTATTTTATAAATCTTAATTTGAATTGAAAATATAACAAGGAAATTCATTTCTGTCAAAATATGGTTACCATGGATAGGTAACATGCATGTCAATTGTCGCATTAAGTAGTTTATGTTTATCGCTTCTGCCTTGGAAAACTCGCTAAAACTCTTATTATGGTCTATTTTATCTTCGAAAATTCACTTAAGGCCCAGTATCACCCATTCGGCTTTGCGGACGTTTGTTTTTGTTTCCAGATGATGAGCTCGCTCGTGATTGGCTCTTTCGGGAATTTCGACTGCGTTAAATTCAATCGTCGAGGTATTGGGCGCGCAATGCATTTTTGGTGTTACTGGGCATTTAATATCTTCCTTTTAGTGTCCAAAAAGCATTTTGTGTACGACAAAGGTACTTAAACTTACTTTAATTTGAAGCTTTAATTTACTGCGCTTTTCAATAACACGTGGAATCTGAAATTCAAATCCGCACCACCAACGGTTGCGTTTTTCCCTGCCGTCAATCATATTTTCGGCGGTTTCCGATTACTTTCGAGAGTTTTAGAAGGTAGTATAAAAATAAACAGGCTAAACACGACTCCCACTCGTCGCAAAAAATTATTTAGAAAGCCTAAAGCATAAATCTGTTTTGTAAATCCTTAGGACATTAAATTATCTCATTCCTTGCTTAGAAGAACGTAAGAATTTACTAGCATCCGTGAGATTTACAAAACAGCAACCATGCTGCAGATTATCTGTTGGATGCCAAATTAACGCTATTTAGAAATCAACGGAGGTTTATCCTACAATTAGCTGCAAAATTGTTGAGACACTCACAAAAAACACTCACTTTTATAAAAAAATAATGCCTCGAAAAACAAAAGAACAATATATTTCCCTCGCACCCCCCTCTCCCCCTTTCAATGTTGTTAGCCAAAGTTTTGGACATGGCGCCGGTCACAAAACAACATTAATAAGGGGGGAGGGGTAAGGAAAGGTAGCAATGGTGCACTTCTTCCAAAAACGCACTTGTGAATGGGTGTCTCAACTACTTTTGCAATTGTCTGAATATATACTTACTTCTGTAAACGATTGCCGCAAGCTCTCCCGGCCTACAGGTATGCGAGTAGCACCAATAGATTGAGAAAAGACCGTTTTATTATATTTGTCGCGTGAGGGGTGAAAATGTATTCGAATATCATTAAAAATGAGAACGCAAAAATGTTCGAAAATCGAAGTTCGTCAGTGACGCAACAGCAGAAGTTGATATCAACGGGGATTTCAAAGTTACGTTTTTTACCAGCCAAATAGATACCACTACGAGGGCATATATAATTTTTTTTTAAAGAAAACAGTTCTCTGACAGTGAAAGAAATCACAAAAAATGCTTAGTGTCTCGCGCGACGGTTTACAGATGCTTGAATGCCGAAAAAAATCAAAAACAAAAAGGCCAGGGAGACCTCGAAAAATCACACTGGCGTGACAGTTCTTTGTGCTCGCGCGAAAAACTAACCTATGTTTCTGTTGGTTCAATTTTCTTCTTATGACCAACTCACACGCAACCATCCTTAAACAACAAGTGTAACTAATAAACGATCACAATTAAATTGTGATATATTGTATTGTTGTAATTTGCTGACGGTATACCCGGGTGAGACGGTCTACCATCGAAAGTATAAAGGTTATGTTATATACTCTATATATTTCTGTTGGTAGACCGTGGTAGTCCGTGGTAGATCGTCATCTATCATCATATATTGTCATATAGCTTAGCGTAAAGCTAAAGCCAGAGTACAATACGGAAATGCACAACAAAAGTTATTATACCGCGCACTTTGCATTCAAATTAATGCAAGTTCACCTTATAGGCTGCAGTGCACCATATACAAATTTTGCCACCCCAAGAGCAATTCCCGAAAGGGTTCATTTTTGTCATAAGTGTTTAATATCACTACTAATCGGCAGTAGTAAATTTATAGAGGTGTACATTCCTGTGTTTGGCATGGTGATATGCAAATTAGCAGATTTTCAGTACCCGATCACTATGTCACGTATCGCATAATTGAGCACTTTTTCTCTACTTTTCGAGTCCATTTCACTCACTTGCAACACCTTGAGCGCATCCTCGGAGACCCAGGGGCAGTTAGTCGGGGAGGGACGAAGTAAAAACTCGGCAAAAATCAGCGCGACGAAAGTTTTCAAGAGCGAGCGAACGAGCCCCTGGGTTTCTACACTTACCGAACCAGTTCCACGACCATTTAAAATCCCCGTCAATGTGACAGTGAGTGTTTAATTTCGACGCGGCCATGCTGAATCTCGCGATTATCCTCGGCTTTGAGGCCATATATATTTTTTAAAAACTTTCCAAGCGAGCCGCCTCAGTTGAACGAGCAACGCAATGGCGATCAAGGAAAAACAATCTTCGTGTAAGAAGGCACGAAAATGGCGCGATAGATGCAGCTCGCTGATTGGGCAGAAAAATACAATGCCAGAAATTTTCTGCCCAATCGGAGACGGGGATTTCAAATGGTCGTGGAACTGGTTCGGTAAGTGTAGAAACCCAGGGGCTCGTTCGCTCGCTCTTGAAAACTTTCGTCGCGCTGATTTTTGCCGAGTTTTTACTTCGTCCCTCCCCGACTAACTGCCCCTGGGTCTCTGAGGATGCCTTGAACGCGAATTTACTCTCAAAATATTTCACCTGTGTTCCTATAAGGCTACAAAAACATCTGAAACCCGTGAATTTGAATGTAACACAAAATGTCAAGCGTATATTGAAGCATATACCATTTCGAATGCATTAATTAGTGCAATTTGTGTCAAATGCAAACACAAAAAAAACAGTTATTCTCTTCCCATTTTAAAATTCGTAGCATGGTGAATATTAGAGCTGTATTTTTTCAAACACCCTGTAGTCATGCAAAACTAGCACAAGTTGTAACAAGAATAGCCTTGTCCGTTGTAAGTTATTAAGCGGTGAACGCTTGAGACACTCTCACAAAAAACACTCACTTTTATAAAAAATAATGCCTCGAAAAACAAAATAACAATATATTTCCCTCGCACCCCCCTCTCCCCCTTTCAATGTTGTTAGCCAAAGTTTTGGACATGGCGCTGGTCACAAAACAACATTAATAAGGGGGGAGGGGTAAGGAAAGGTAGCAATAGTGCACTTCTTCCAAAAAAGCACTTGTGAATGAAAGTGTCTCAACTACTTTTGCAGCTAATTGTAGCTCCACGGAGACACACTACTCAACTACAGAAATAACTAAGGACTAAAGGCGCTAAAAATTGTTGCAAGAATTCATGATTTCATTGCAGTGGAATTATAGACTACGACATTTTGTCAGAGACTCGGATCTAAGACGCCCATATCTGTGATGGGAAACACTTTCTCACTAGTCTGGCGGGCACACCGCAGACTTTTGACACTAAATCACGGCCTGAGAAATTTAACGATCCTAGCACTTTCAAAGTGATAACAAACTTACCCGATAAGTATTTATCTTGCAACAAAAGTGAGCTAAAGAAACCGCAATGTCTGCCAATAGAGCTAGCACCGAACAACGGCATAAAGAAATAAAATAATTCTAACGGCATGAAATCCTCCTATCAATTTGAGAGATAATCCGCCGAGATGAAAAGGTCAATATCATCGAAGAGAACAAATTCATAACTGTGATCTAAGGGCGCACTGAAATCTCTCTGAAATCGTACTTTCATTTGCGACGAGTGGGAGTCGTGTTTAGCCTGTCTACTTTTATACTACTTTCTTTGCTTTGAGTACACTTCTCCAATTAGGAATTCAATCCAGTCACGCATTTTGTCTAAATATAATTCTGGAAATTGTCTCATAAGTCCACGAACGAGCACAATATCTCTCCCTGAAAAAAAATCGAAACAAGAAAAAATCATGTAAAACAAAGGATAGATGTTCCGTAAACGTGCACAGAACGATTACAGACAAAAATATCAAACCAACTACTGATCGTCGCTTGCCGCTGTCACGATTTTCCGAATAATCAACTCCTTTCGTCTCTCTATATTGTTTGAGCACGTAGTACACAAATCTTTTGCTTGCTTTCAGAAGCCGGGCAATTTCCCGCGGCGAGAGATGATGACTCACGCGTAGAAAAACGACTCTCCAATGCAGTGGCGTTCCGTATTTACGAACCATGTTTCACTTTTACTTACGAACGAACCATGAATACCACTTCCACTAACGATACAACGCTCGGAAGTAATCGGAAACCGCCGAAAATTTGATTGACGGCAGGGAAAAACGCAACCGTTGGTGGTGATTTGAATTTCAGATTCCGCATGATATTGAAAAGCGCAGTAAAATTATGAAAAAGAAATGGCACATGATGCAAAAGTACTTCCGAAGAGGCTTAATTTGAATGATAACACCACAGGATCTCTTCGACGGACTCAAAAGTTAGAACTACCCTAATGCACTGACTCCATAATTGACTTCATAATTGATTATGGTAGTGAAAGGGTTAAACTGGTGATTGAATAAAGCGCTTCCGGTGATTACCGACTTCAGGAGCAGTACCAAGATCCTTGAAAACATTAACAAAGACTTAACACTCAAACCTCTATTAAGCGGTCACCCTTAGGGAATAGCCAACTGATCGCTTAAAAGAGGTTAACTTTACAGTAATTATGAGGAGCGATTTAATTCCGGGGATTTGTTAAGTGACCGCTTAATAGAGGTTTGACTGTATGGCTATTTTTAAACGCAAAGTGACACTGACCGTTAACAATAGTTGTCTTTCCGCAAGAACATCCAAAGTACCAGTAAACCACAACAGCTACAGCAATTAATATGGCGACAATTGCAGTCGTAGTTACAGGTAAAGTTATGCTAACTGATGAGAGATTGATAAATATTATTAATTATAGCTATGAAGAGAGTTGGAGTAGAGTAAATGGAGAAGAAGGTTTAATGTGGACTTTCGCGGTTTGAAAAAGCTTAATATATGCACTAAAAGCAGCAAGATATACCTACCTGGATTTGAGGGTGGATTTGTTTGTTCGTCAAAATTACCAAAAAAGAAAAAACAAAAGTACAAACATACAGTTAAACCAAGCAGTTCAACGCCATCGTTAATCTCACTAATGACTTTAAGCAATGACGACGTAGGGCTCTACTACGGCTACCGGAAGTCAATTTCTCATGTCTGTCGCTGATATTCAGCCGAAGTATGAAAGTAGTAAGAAAAATAAAGTCCATGGTCTTTTGAAAAATGCTATTCCGTTCTGAGAAACCTTAATAAAAGAGGCTTCGAGAGACTTTCAACTTCTTAGCCGTCGATACCATTTCGCATACAACTTCGCATTTCACTGTTCCTCGAGCGCTCACGGACGTACTTTGTCCAGCCCCTTTGTCACGGTAGCCGTAATAGTGCCTTTCGTACTGATTTGCTTAAAGTCCCTACTAACTGATTGTGCGTTATAGTAAGTTATTTTTTTTATCTGGAAATTCTTACATTTCTTTCAATAACATATTTCGATCAAACCCACCTGCAGGCGAAAAAGTCGTGGGATTATCTGTACAGAACCAAGAAATAAAAATAATAAAAAGAAATTAAGCCTACCTCGAATAAAAAGGAAATATTGTTTCAGTTGACCATTATTGTCCGAGGTGCGAATATGACTACGGGAAAGTTTTAATAAAGAAACTTAAGTAAAACCATTTTTAAATTGCAATACAGACAATATATATATATTTTTTTAAATACATAGAAGGAAAGTGCTCAACTGAATCACCCGTGATAATTTGGCTGACTTGTATATATTAAATACATTGTTACATCGTAGCTAAATGCGCCAGAATTAAAACATGTAATTTAATATATTATTTTTGAAACGAACTTCGTTGTTAGTGTTGTTGCATGTGATGATATAGTACGCAAACTACATAAAACCCACCTGTTTTATTGGTTATTTTTGTAGAGTAAACTAGAAAAAAACGAGGACAGAAAAGTAATTTTAGCAAGTGGATAATGTTAATTTAACATTTATTAAGTTATTTATTGATTAATTGAACCCTCTGGCGTCCATCACCCTTTTTGTTTATTCCGCCAAAATGGCAGACGCGTACAAAAAAGTACAAAGTTGCTTATTTTCTAAGAATCGTTTTCCACTTAACTCGGTTATTAAAGATAATCGGGCTTCAAACTTTTGCCAAGTAATTTCATTAGGCATTCTCTACAACATCTTATCTCTGGTGTCGCTCTCAAATCCGAAACAAACAAACTGCTTCCGTGGATGAAAACGACCTATCAAGTGCTTTATCATAATAATATTGAACTCTTTTTCTCCTGACACTGCAGGACTGCTTTAGTATGGAGACCAGAACGGAGAAGAAAACTGGGCAGACCCAAAAAGAACAACAGTAGAGTCTACTACGGCTACCGGAAGTCAATTTCTCATGTCTGTCGCTGATATTCAGCCGAAGTATGAAAGTAGTAAGAAAAATAAAGTCCATGGTCTTTTGAAAAATGCTATTCCGTTCTGAGAAACCTTAATAAAAGAGGCTTCGAGAGACTTTCAACTTCTTAGCCGTCGATACCATTTCGCATACAACTTCGCATTTCACTGTTCCTCGAGCGCTCACGGACGTACTTTGTCCAGCCCCTTTGTCACGGTAGCCGTGATAGTGCCTTTCGTACTGATTTGCTTAAAGTCCCTACTAACTGATTGTGCGTTACAGTAAGTTATTTTTTTTTATCTGGAAATTCTTACATTTCTTTCAATAACATATTTCGATCAAACTCACCTGCAGGCGAAAAAGTCGTGGGATTATCTGTACAGAACCAAGAAATAAAAATAATAAAAAGAAATTAAGCCTACTTTGAATAAAAAGGAAATATTGTTTCAGTTGACCATTATTGTCCAAGGTGCGAATATGACTACGGGAAAGTTTTAATAAAGAAACTTAAGTAAAACCATTTTTAAATTGCAATACAGACAATATATATATATTTTTTTAAATACATAGAAGGAAAGTGCTCAACTGAATCACCCGTGATAATTTGGCTGACTTGTATATATTAAATACATTGTTACATCGTAGCTAAATGCGCCAGAATTAAAACATGTAATTTAATATATTATTTTTGAAACGAACTTCGTTGTTAGTGTTGTTGCATGTGATGATATAGTACGCAAACTACATAAAACCCACCTGTTTTATTGGTTATTTTTGTAGAGTAAACTAGAAAAAAACGAGGACAGAAAAGTAATTTTAGCAAGTGGATAATGTTAATTTAACATTTATTAAGTTATTTATTGATTAATTGAACCCTCTGGCGTCCATCACCCTTTTTGTTTATTCCGCCAAAATGGCAGACGCGTACAAAAAAGTACAAAGTTGCTTATTTTCTAAGAATCGTTTTCCACTTAACTCGGTTATTAAAGATAATCGGGCTTCAAACTTTTGCCAAGTAATTTCATTAGGCATTCTCTACAACATCTTATCTCTGGTGTCGCTCTCAAATCCGAAACAAACAAACTGCTTCCGTGGATGAAAACGACCTATCAAGTGCTTTATCATAATAATATTGAACTCTTTTTCTCCTGACACTGCAGGACTGCTTTAGTATGGAGACCAGAACGGAGAAGAAAACTGGGTAGACCCAAAAAGAACAACAGTAGAGTCAGAGCAAAACAGCGTTGGCTGCGGCTCGTGGAATGCTTGGATAGGGACGAATAGGGAGAAACCATCCCGGACTTATATGCCTATATGGCACAAACAAGTTTCACATGGAAAATAATACCATTAATACTTCAAGGCAACCAAACGTTGAGCACCATTCTATTTTTATTTCTATGAAAAGATTGACAATCAACACCAAGAACGTTATTTTCTTTCTTTACTAACACTAATATAGGATCATTTTTCCCTTTAAAACTAACAAGGGGTTCTAGAAGTTGTCCTTTGTTGGCCTAATAGAAAACGAAAATAAAAGTACAATTAGGAAACCACAGCAAGCTTTGCGGTCAAATTTTTTTCTCGATTTTTAAAATCAAGAAAACGATATATTTTCAAGGGATGCGCGCTGTTTTGATTTATCATTTATGAAATCAGGTTATCCAGCTTTTAGTTCATTCTTTATTTGATATTAAATATTAGAAAACAGAAATCAGAATTCAGAAATCAAGCAAGAAACAGAAAATCTGAAATTCGTATTTAAAAAAATATATATACTTCTACCAGAGAAACATGTTTTTTTTTCTGATAACCATCTATATACACCTTTATGATGCCAATTTCTGATTTGAACAATCAGAAAAAAAAAATGGAAGTTAACTCTACAAAAATCCCCGTCCTGGGGTTGTCAAAAATATTGTTTTGGCCACTTCCGTTTTCTTCCTTTTTTCGTTTGTTTGCAGTTTTGCAATTTTGTTCTGCAGGTTTTTCTTTTTCTTACTCGTTTTAGGTTTGAAAGCAGATATTTCGTTGCAGAGAGTACGTACATGATATGATTTCCAAAGAAATAAGACAAGGTAAGTACAAGCTCTACATTCAGTTGGCATCTGCGTGTTTTAAGGTTCTATTTTTTTTTCTTTCGCGAGTGTTATTTGACTACAATTTGTATATTGCCTTAAAATCTATTACTTTTCATTAGCTATATAATGTTTTTTTTTTCCTTTTAAAACTCACGTGGGTATGGAGAAGTTGTTGCACTTGTTTGGTCTAAGCAAAAAAGAAAAAAAAGGTACAATTAGAAAACCAACCAGCAAGCCTTGCGGTCAACCTGGGATAGTTTTGATTTGTAATTTATGAAATCAGGTTATCCAACTTTAAGCTCATCCTTTATTTGTTATTAAATATTAGAAAACAGAAAGTTTTGCAGTCTTTTTTTCTGCAGGTTTTCCATTTTCTTTCTCGTTTTAGGTTAAAAAGCAGATATTTCGTTACACAGAGTATGTATGTGATATTTAAGACGAAAAATCAAAATAAAATAGATGATTTCCAAAGAAATCAGACAAGGTAAGTGCAAGCTCTATATTAGCATCTGCGTGGTTTTTATTTTTATTTTTCACGAGTGTCATTTGACTAGAATTTGAATATTGCCTTAAAATATATTACTTTTCATTAGATATATAATGTGTTTTTTCCCTTTAAAACTCACTTGGGTAAGGAGAAGTTGTTGTACTTGGTTGGCCTAAGCGAAAGAATAAAAGGTGCAATTAGAAAACCAACCCGCAAGTTTGATTGTCGTTGTCAAATCTGGTTATCCAGCTTTAAGCTCATTCTTTACTTGCTATTAATATTAGAAAACAGAAAACAGAAATAGAAACAAAACTCAGAAATCAGAATTAGGAAATCCAAAATTCTAATAGAGAAATCAGAAAACTGTTGTTGAAGTGTTTTGCTCATAACTATCTCTTCTCCACCTTTATGATGACAATTTCTTATTTCAATAATCAGAATAATTTAGATGTAAACTATACAAAAAATCCGAGGGTGGGTCAGAATATTGTTTTAGTCACTTCCGGTTTGGCCGCAAAGCTGTCTGATTCTTTATTTATAAACACGTAATCATGGGTCTTCATACAGTTAAGGATTAATTTTCAATTAATCTTTTAAGCTTTTAACCCTCGAACGGATGCCATCCCCCTAAAGGCGGGACTCAACCTAAATTTAAATGAAATTTAAAGAGGTTTTCAGAAGAGACAGAAGAAATGAAGTGATTTTTGGAACACCAAAAGATAGCCGATATCCACACAAGGTCTTCTCTGATTGGCTGAGAAAACAATAGAACAAACAACAGGACGATAGATCCTAGCCCTGAAAACAACAGAGCTGCGTGATACCCAGGTCCAATTAAAATAAGGAGGTACTAAAGTGCTGCGTGATATCTACACAAGAGCACCACAGGTTGCTAGTGAACTATTTCGGCGACCATCTATTAGTTATTAACTACATGTTCTAATTTTTTAACTTCCTTAAATCTTCAATGTTTCTTTAAATTTTACAAATCCTTCGAGAAAGAATATTTCCTCCCAAACATTCCCCCAAATCACCTAAACATTTACAAAACACCCCATAACATATATTTATGAGATGAGCATAGAGTTTTTGGATTGCTTGAAACGTGAACGAGATATTCCCATTAAAGCCCTGTTAAGTGGTAAAAAATGACATTTCAAAAACATTAATAGCTCATGCCATCTTCAGTAGCTGTTCGTTTGTCCTTGAGACACATTTGGTAAGGTTTGGCGAAAATCAGTTGCTATGGTCACAATATATGACGTCATAAGTAGCACAAGGGCAAGCCATTTTTGCATAAAAATTAGTATTTTTACCCTTTTTCGGTGACATAAAAATAAACGCTACCAAAAGCAGAAAAAATGTTAATTGTATCACATTTCACAATACTAGGACAAAATTTTGCAATTTCGGCATTTTCCCGATAAATTCTAATTTTTAGTAAAATCCAAGATGGTGGCCATCTTGGCGGTCATTTTGGATGACGTCACGGACCCTCAGCATCGCCATGACCCATAATATTTACCTTATCTTGTAGAGCACATGACAGGCTATCTATTAGATGTAAAAAAAATTCCGATATATTGCAACAACGTAAAAACGCAACCATCCCCCTTGTACCCTTGTTTGGTTATAAGTTTGCGTGAACGTCAGAGGGTTAATTTGCTGTCGTCACTGTTGACTCGGGAATTAAAAAAAAACTTTTAAGATTCTCTTGTAAATGAATAAGCAAACCTACTTTTGAATTTTTGAATAATTTGAATCATTACATAAATCTGAAATGAAAACTCACCTGTTGTTACAGTCTTTATTCTAACATGGTATGCTGGAAAAAAGAGGATAGAGCAAATGTCAATAGTTTGAATTCGGTGATGTTTATCTATTTCGAATTGGCCAAAAAGAAACAAAATGTTGTGTGGTTTATTCCTTTTATGTGGTTTATCAGAAGTTACCCATTTCACTCCTTGATAGTACCATTTGGCTTAATTATCAGGATATGACTTTGCGAATATTCGTTAAATCGTTAATAACGTTTGCCAACAAAATGATCTAAGTATTTATCAAAAGCATTCAATTGTGCCCATCCTTTGTATTATATGATAATAATAATAATGACAATTGTGTGTCACGAGTGCTGTATTTCGGGGATAAGCCCTTCATCAGTGTTTGTTCTCTCAGAGTCAATCGTTGCTGTTTACGCTAAACATGTTGCGTGTACTCCATTAAAAAAAATAAACTAATACGCGAATTCGAGCGCGCACTTAACGCGCATTAATGTAACAGACAATAAAAAATACGTCTGATGTAGCCTCATGGAAAATTTAGAATTTAGAATTTAAAGTCAATGTTTATTCCATGAGGTACCAAGGTCTTGTGTAGGAAGATTAGCCTCGTTTGTCTCTGTCGCGTGGCAGTTTTTCCCATAACTTTCTTGATCACGGACACCGTAATGTTGTTAATCCAATTGTTGCCCGGTTGATTGAAATGTTCGGCAACGGGGAATCCCCCGTTCCGCTACCGTTGGTTTTGGTGGTAGCCTCCCACAGAGCGGAGGTCCTCGTCGAATCTGTTTGTGAGCCGACGACCAGTTTCCCCAGTGAATATAACTTGAAAGCGGGTACACGTGATGGTGTTAATTACACTGGTCGTGACAGTACAGCCATGGCGTCCTTTGAGGTCCACTACTCCGTTCGCGTGGTTAACACTGGCAGTCCTTTCGGTGAACGCATACGTCCTGCATCTTGCTCGTTTGCATAAAAACGTTCCAGCCTGTTCTGGTTCGATGTGTGATAAAAAGGTGCTATGAACCAGGATGTCTCGAAGGTTGATATCGCGCCGATAAACGCATATGGGCGTGGTCTTAAAAATGTCCTTTGTTCGAGGATCGTCAGTCGGGATACCAAAATTCCTTAACAAGATCTTTTAGACATCCTGGTTCTTTGGGTGGTAGGTAAGAACAACGCGTACCTTTTCAGACCTCTCAACATGTGCCTGCCTTTGTATCATATGCCTGATATAAACTAAGATCGATGCTTAATTTCAACGTCTTTTCAGTTTCATGTTTGGAAACAATTTCTACCGAAGCTACCACTGTTTTTTCGATTTGATCTTTGGAAAGAGCGTACGTAAAAAGACCTGTCGCATGCCCAATTTGATGCAAGGGAGAATTAAACGAACAAAATAATTGGTTTGTAAGTTTACTAATGTCCGCTCAATTGTTCAGTCCAAGGGAGAATTAGAAGGAAATAATTGGTTTGTAAGTTTGTTAGCACAATTACTCAGTCCAACTTACGCCGATAACCTTCACCTTCAACAACCTTTACCGGTGGGAGAGAGAGTATCTGTGGGAAAAGAAACGTTTAAATTACTTGTTACATCATTAATTCATTAAGTTTTCTCTTCGGCTTCTCGATTGGACGAGAGACCAATAATTTGCCTGCAAATAACTGCTTACAAGTTGTGTCAAATAATTGTCGGTTTCACCGCAACTAATATTTGCTTATGTGTTGTAATATTTTCTAGGGGCCTGTAGTGTCCTGTGTACATCCGGGACTATCTTAACGCGGGAAACGGCGGGTCACATGACCAAACGAGTGTACGAGTGTGGGTGAAGAGTGAGCGGTTGTTATTCGAGTGGAGCTGTACGTAGCGGTGGGAAATACATTACATTGGCGACGAGGATGGTTGAAATATGACCGAGAAACATTTACAGCCGTTGGATTTGACCGGACCTGCTTCGCAAGTCGCGGAGAGGTGGAAAAGATGGAAGCGTGCGTTCGAATATTATGCCGAAGGAAAGGGCATCGAAGCTGCTCGTAAGAAGACATCTCAACTCTTACATTTAGCCGGGATGGAAGTGCAGGATATATTTGAAGACTTGCAAGATCCTGGTCCTATTCCATCGTCGGGCGACAACGCTTATAAAATCGCTATTCGCAAGTTGGATTCCTACTTTCGAGTTGAGGAGAATATTCCCTACGAACGTCATGTTTTTCGGCAGTTGGTACCGCGGGATGGGGAGACCGCTGACCAGTTCATGGTTAGGCTGCGAATGCAAGCTCGACACTGCAATTTTGGGGAGGCTATGGACGACAATTTGAGAGATCAGCTAATCGAAAAGCTAACGGATTTTGAGCTGAAGAGAAAGTTGTTAGAACAGAGAAATATTACACTGGAACAGGCTTTAGATAAAGCTCGTGCGTGGGAAGCGGCCGGTCGACAGGCAACAAGCATGACAGTAAATCCGCAGTGTGCAGAGGGAGACAGCGTCAATGCGGTCAATATGAGGCAAGGAAACAGGGATGAGAAAAACAGAAAGTGCTACAATTGTGGAAAAGAGGGCCATCTGGCCAGGGATTGCCCAGCAAGAGGAGATATATGCGACAATTGTGGAAGAGGGGGACATCTGGCCAGGGATAGGAACTGTCCAGCAAAGGGAAAAGATATGTGCAAAGTGTGGGAGGTATGGTCATTTTGCATTGCGTTGTCGAGGAGGGAGTTCTAATTGTCCAACGGGTTATTCAACCAGAGGAAAAGCGGGCCAGCGACAGAGGGCTTCTGGCGGATATCCACGTCACAATGCTAATTTCGTGGGGGATCAACAGATATCAGATAACGAGGAGGACTTTGCTTTTGCATTTACAGTGACTGAGGATCCGGAAGAGACATGCAATGTAACTAATTGTAAAGAACCTGTCCTAGAAGTAAGCATTGAGGGCATCACAACAGGAGTGCTTATTGATTCCGGCTCAGTAAGCAACCTCATGGGGATAAAGGAATTTGAGCAACTTAGGTCTCAAGGCCTTAAGGCAAAGATGGAGGACTGCCACAAACGGCTGTATGGTTATGGTGGAAAGGAGTTGGAAGTAATTGGCCAGATCCAAGTTGAGGTTTCAGTGGGTGATACGGGAGTAGTTTCACACTTTGTGGTTGTCAAGAGTGGAAGGTGTCTGCTAGGCCATATAACTTCAAAAGCGCTGGGTCTGCTTCGAATTGGTCTTGGGGCCAGTGGTGAATATGCACAATGCAATGTTGTCGGTGAGGATTTCGCTTCGGCTCTTCAGGCCAAGTACCCGAAGGTTTTTGACGGTGTTGGAAAGCTTAGGGATTACAAGTTGAAACTACACACGGACTCGAAGGTGACTCCGATAGCTCAGAAGCCAAGGCGTGTCCCGTTCGCACTGCGAGAGAAAGTTACTGCGAAAATGGAAGACCTCATTTCCAAGGATATAGTTGAGCGGGTCGATGGGCCGACGTCGTGGATAAGTCCTGTTGTGGTGGCGCCGAAGGCATCAGGGGATATCAGGCTGTGTGTAGACATGCGGAAAGCGAATGAGGCCATCATTCGTGAAAGGATACCCATACCGACAGTAGATGAAGTACTAGAGAACCTCAATGGTAGTGCCATGTTCTCAAAACTGGATCTCCGTCTGGGATTTCACCAAATCGAGTTGGACGAGGACTCCAGAGACATTACCACATTTGCTACACATGATGGGTTATTCAGGTACAAGAGACTGAGTTTCGGAGTAAATTCTGCACCTGAAAAGTATCAACAGATTATAAGACAAGTGGTCTCAGACATTGACGGGGTTCAGAACATCGCTGATGATTTGATAGTACATGGCAGGGACAATGAAGAACATGACCGGAGTCTCCACAGAGTGATACAGCGATTGAAGGAAAAGAATCTCACTCTCAACCCTGAAAAGTGCCGGTTCCGAATGGGCAAGGTGGTCTTCATGGGGCTCCTAGTGTCAAAGTATGGTATCGGTCCAACGGAGGAGAAGGTCCGTGCTGTGCTTGAGTCGAGTCGTCCGACTACGCCGACAGAGGTCAGAAGTTTTCTTGGGATGGTTGGCTTCAGTGCACGTTTTATTCTCAATTTCGCAACACTTGCAGAACCTTTACGAGCAGTTTCCAGGCAGGGGGTACCCTTTGTATGGGGCAGCGAGCAAGACAAGTCGTTTCAGGAACTGAAAAAGCGGTTAGCTAAAGCACCTGTTCTTGCCTATTTTGACAAAGATGCGCACACTCGGGTGATAGCTGATGCGAGTCCTGTGGGGCTAGGTGCGGTGTTGGTCCAAGAAAAGAATGGTGAAGGTCGAGCCGTTTGCTACGCGAGCAGGAGCCTTAGCAGTGTGGAAAGGAGGTACAGCCAGACAGAGAAGGAAGCGCTAGCATTAGTGTGGGCCTGCGAACGATTCAATTTGTACTTGTTTGGGCTACAGACCTTTGATTTGGTGACAGACCATGAGGCCTTGAAGGTGATCTATTCCAGGGGATCAAAACCATCAGCACGCATTAAGCGATGGGTGTTGAGACTGCAGCCATATAACTATAAGGTATGCTGTGTCAAGTCGAAAGATAATATTGCAGACGCCTTGTCACGTTTGACAACGATCCCAGCATCAACGAAGTATCGTCAGGATGATGAGCACATTCGGATGGTTAACCTTGAAGCAGTGCCTGTAGCGCTTAAGATTCAGGAGATAGAGAGTGTCTCAGCGGAAGATGAAGAGTTGCAAATAGTGCGTAATTGCCTTGTTAGTGGAAACTGGGAGAAAGCCCCAAAGCCATATGTGATGGTACGCAACGAACTGACTTTCATTGGTCACGTTATCTTGCGCGGAACGAGAATTGTGATTCCCAAGGTGTTGAGGCAGAGAATTGTGGAACTGGCGCATGAAGGTCACCAGGGGATAGTGAAGATGAAGGAGAGACTGAGGAGTAAGGTGTGGTGGCCGGGTGTTGATAGGGAAGCGGAACGCAAGTGCCGAGAATGCTATGGCTGTCAACTCGTCACAAAGGAGACTGTGACTCCACCGGTGAAAACGACGATAATGCCAGAAAGGCCATGGCAAGATCTAGCATTGGACTTACTTGGTCCAATGCCAACTGGAGAACACTTGCTAGTCTTGGTGGACTACTTCAGCCGATGGGTAGAGGTTGACATAATTAAATCTACCACCTAGGAGGTGATTGTCAAGTGCCTAGACAAGCAGTTTTCTAGATATGGGGTACCCAGTACGCTGAGAACAGACAACGGAGCCTACCTGGTGTCTGTAGAAATGGAAGAGTATTTGAATGAGATGGGCATCAAGCATAGATTGACCACACCACTCTGGCCAAGAGCAAACGGAGAAGTCGAGAGACAAAATCGTTCCATTTTGAAAGCAATGAGAGTCGCCCATGCTGAGAAGAGAGACTGGAGATGGGAGTTGAACAAGTTCCTTCTAGCATATCGTTCCACTCCACACACAACGACTGGCAAGAGCCCAGCAGAATTACTGTACGGGAGGAAAATGTTCACCAAATTACCAGAACTGACTGACTTGAATGAACCTGAGGAGCTGGGACATCAGCAAACTAGAGATCGCGACGCAGAGAGAAAGCAAATTGGTGCAGATCATGTTGACAGGAGGCACCAGGCCGCGGAGAAGGACATACAAAAGGGGGATGTTGTACTACTGGAGAAGAGGAAGGAGAATAAGTTGTCGCCACACTATGAGAAAGAGCCATATCAAGTGACAGCACGTTATGGGGATCAGGTCCAGTTGAAGTCACCGCAAGGCGTGGAGTACAAGCGAAACATCCAGCATGTCAAGCGGTTTGTGACTCCAGTAAAAGAGCCAGATGAACCGAGCTTTGAGCATCCTGCAGCGGTACCGGGTGAGCAGACATATGGACAAGTCACACCCTGCATGGAGATGAGTGCAAGTGCAAGTCCAGTGGAAGATCGGGTTCCAATCTAGCCACAGCCTCTACCAAGAAGATCTGGGAGAGTCAGTCGACCTCCCGAGAGATTTAAGGACTATGTTGCCATTTAGGGGTGGCTGTGACAGTAGCAACTTTAATAATTATTGTGCATTTACAAATGCTTCTATTTGCTTTAGGGACTTTGTTGACATTATCTATAGTTATATATGTTATTTACCCTACTTATGTTTGTTAGCGGAGAAAGAGGAAGATGTAGTGTCCTGTGTACATCCGGGACTATCTTAACGCGGGAAACAGCGGGTCACATGACCAAACGAGTGTACGAGTGTGGGTGAAGAGTGAGCGGTTGTTATTCGAGTGGAGCTGTACGTAGCGGTGGGAAATACATTACAGGGCCACTAAGGACAGAAACTCTTGCAGCTTGGTCTCATCACCCGCGGTTTCATGCGGTAGGAAAAATAGGGTTAAGATCTGTCAGCCTCTTGATTTGTTCTTTCCATTCGTCGTTCAAACACGCCCCGAAAATTCAATGTCGTAATTTAGCCGAAACATAAATTGTTCGGTGATCTCCTGTTCCTTCGGTGTGAATTTACAGAGAGCACGGGGTTTGTAACTCATAAGTAGAAGTCCAGCTTGTGAATATCGATTTTCTAAGAATTCTCGCCTGCTTCTTGGATTGGATCAGTTTCCTGTAAGTCTTCAAAGACGTTTTGTACTACACACCCAGAGTTGAGACGTCTTCTTACGAAAATTGATTATTCCCTTTCTCTCGGCATAATATTCGAACGCATACTTTCTTTTATGCCACCTATCCGTGACTTGCGAAGCCGTTCTGGTAAAACATACTGCGGTAAAATCTTTTCGGCCAAATGCGAGTCATTCTCGTCACCAACGTAAGGTGTCCAGGGGCCACTAAGGCCAGAAACTCGAGCAACACACATTCGCTGTAAACGCACGCTAATACACTCAATTGCACTAGTCTAGCTTGGTCATATGACTTACGTTTTCCCCCGCTAGAATTTCTGCACGAACATAACTTATTTAGTAACATTACTTATGTATGTAGGTTTGTCTAACTCTCTAGGAAATGTCAACTCGTTGTCGTAAACTTATTAAATCTTCTCAGGTTATACAGATCTTGGGCCGATATACGTCAAAGTTGCGTACATGCCACGAATCGAGCAAATGCCACGAATCGAGCTGAATTCGACATTAAGCCAGTATCAGGCTCCTAAATATCTGAATACAGAGGTAATCTTTATCCTTATGCTTTATTTTATGCTAAATTTTTACTGTCAGACGGCCAATTAGCCAAAAAACCTAACTTAACTCAGAGAATAGGCGACCGATCGAAATCAATTCACCGAGTTGCTGACTAGTGTATCCAAAAGATAGTAATTGCTGCGGTAAATTTGTTGTAATAATGCTGTTTTATCGCCTCGCTGGTATTACAGAATTTTCTCTTTCGTTTTTTGAGGGGAAGCAAAGCAAATGTAACCGGGATGAATCGACGAAAACTCCAGCTGATAAGACTAATTTTGTTTTGTAATTCACGCATTAAGTTCTTGCAATGTCTGTAGAATATTGTTGAGCAAAGGACGCGTTCACCACGAGGAAGGTGTGAAAATTTAGGTTTAACTTAATTATTGATAATGAATATGTTGCGTTACTAGCTAGCCGTATCGTGTTCCCGTCTCGACGCGCTCAGCTCAGGTTTCGCGTCCCCACGCGCTCAGCTCAGTCTCATCGACCGCTGTCGGAGTGATTTCAAAATAAATTTGTCTTTTATTCCGTACAATCTTCGAAAATCTTTGCTATCCAACGGTCCTATCACCATGCCTCACAGTCCTCGCTCAACTCGCGGTAGCCTTCGACACTTCAGTTCCGATTACGACTGGCACATGTTGGACCAAAATATTACAAATCTCGCAGCCAACAGCTTGAAGCAGCAAGCGAGGCTATTGTTCGTGGCGCAGTGAATTCTGGCCCAAAATGTGTGCGTGGCGCAGTGAATTCTGGCCCAAAATGTGTGCGTGGCGCAGTGAATTCTGGCCCAAAATATGTGCGTGGCGCAGTGAATTCTGGCCCAAAATGTGTGCGTGGCGCAGTGAATTCTGGTAAAAAGCGATCAAATCGAGATTTTTCGTAGCTTATATTTTTTTCTCATATATTTCTCTTAAATCCTGATTATGTTGCTGCTCACTCGCTACGCTCGTTCCGCAGCAACAAGATCAATTATATTACATTGGGCAACACTATACAGATTATATTTTATATTTTATCTACAACTGGCTAAGATTTAGACACGAATGCAGCACACAAACTACAAGAATTATTACATTCTGGTCAATAAAAGCATCATTTTATAAAACAAACGATGTGCTGATGTGTGTGATGTTGTAAGACTTATTTTGTTCAGGCAATATCGAATTCAAATCTGGATGAATAAACATCTGGCTCTTTCTACCTTTGTTGAATTTAGAAGGTGACTGTAGGCTTTCATTTAATATTCAAATCAAAGTGAGAAAGTAACGATGGTCGATCGATCTTGAAGCCACTCTCGAAGCTTACATTTGGCTTTGAGCTACTGTAGTCAATTTTATTTTCATTGTTCTCCACACTTGTGCCCGTCTGGTGGTTGAAGGACATCATTAAGTCCTGAAACCCGTACGTCACTAGCACCTTTCAAAGAAACGAGGGGTGTTTTGCTTTTCGACTGTCGAATAGTGCTGATGTTGGCACTCTTGCGGCCGTTCACAGTCGGTAGGCAAGCCGATCCAGACGGAGTCTAAAAGCACGTCTTGTCTAAAAACTGTACGATCGTGAGTTGCAGCCCATTTGTGACACCTTGCTGTGACCGAAGTTTGGAATTGAAGAGGTGCTTTTAGACATATATTTTTGTGAAAAATCAGTTGGAAGGCATTCCGCGTTCGTTGAACTCAGGAGTTTCCCATAATTCATTGCGGTATCCGTTGCGTTCTTTTTGCTTTATGAGAAGCTTGCGATAAAAACGAAGAGGCAGGAAAAGCAATAATCTCAGCAATAAAGTAGATTGCTCGTCTCCAGCGAAAGAAGCGTCTTTTGAGACGAAATGTAGAAGCTCGTAGCTTTTATAAGCGGCGTCACGTTACTTTGCGTGACTTTGAAAAGGGCAGAAAACATATTATGAAAATGGTTCCTTTGTCAGCAAGCGGAAAGGAAGGTGGACCGAAGTGAAACCAAAAATTCCGTAAGTGTTTTAATGTTATGCAGTCAGACTCTGTACTTGATTTTGTTATATCTCTATTAGTAAATAACTATGGTGTTTTGGTTTTACATCAAGCCGAACCGCTATGTTTCGTGTTAGTATTGGCGCGTTGTTACACGATTTATGTAAAGTTTAAACCGCTTCTCTCGCCTTAATCGAAGTATTTGTCAAATTTTAATTTCAGCCCACTAGCTTTGGCATAAAGACGCCGTCTTGGCTGACTTTTCTGGTAAAAGAAACACATTTTCATTGTGTGTTTTAATCTGCGTGTTTTAGCGAAAGAATGTGATTTATCGGTACTCGCACTTTTTGCTCGGCGATTTGACTAATTAGGGGCCGATTACATGGCGAATTTCAGCCCGGCTTCCGAAATAAATCCTCTTAAAATGAAGTTAGCGATTACATGAACAAAGATTCAGCCCGGGCCGAGTTTCAGCCCGGGCTGAAAATTCCAGCCCGGTTTCAGAAACCGGGCTGGAATTTTCAAAATTCGCCATGTAATCGCATCAGAATTTCAGCCCGGGCTGAAAAGTGAATTTGGGCACGCGCAGTCGAATCTTCGACGCCATTTTGATTATCGTTATCAATCTTCCCGCGTAATTTCAAACTTGGCGCCCGGGCTGAAATCTCAGCCCGGGCTGAAATTTGTCATGTAATCACAACGAAATTTCAGCCCGGTTGACCGGGCTGAAATCTCAGCCCGGGCTGAAATTCGCCATGTAATCGGCCCCTTAGATCTCAAACATCATGCGTCCTGTTGACAGCTGATGTTTTTCACGCTTTGGAATTGTTAGCTGTTTAGCTGTTGAGCTGCTAGTTCAGCAAAACACTTTCCATAAGACTATAGCCCTTCCATCCGAATTTCGTGAATATAGCTTACGCTCCGCGAATGTTAAACTTCCGATCGCCAAAGTGAATAGTTAGCGGCCGTGAGTCAGAATAGTGATCTTGTTGATTTCAACTTTCTGCTGAGAATAATATAAATTTAGAATAGGTTCTACGAGCTCTTTTTTCTTATGGCGAGATCAGACCAGTTGACTATTCTAGTGAGATCAGTTTCAAATTATTTATAGCATCGCATTATATGTGTGTGTGTTTCTGTTTTTATCTCGTTTGTTTGTTTCGAATGCTGTAAAACGACTGCTAGTAATTAGTGGACTTCACTGCTACTGCTTCTGTAGCGATACTGGGCAAACACTGCACTAATGCTGTATCACTAGAACAACTATTCTAATCCTGATCCTAACCCTAAAGCACGTTACAGACGAGCAAGTTTTCTATGACAAGTGTACGTGACAAGTGTTACAAATTTTACTTGCTCGTGTGTATGAGTAACAAGTTTTCTTTGACAAGTTTTGCCTTGACAAGTTTTATTTGCCCGTGTGAACGAATAAACAAGTTATCTTTGACAAGTTTTCATTGTAGCCAGCAATACAATTGTACAGCGGACGAAGACAACACAACACCATTTTATTCGTTGATCATAGCTTACATGTATTTAACAAGGAAGAAAAAACAAGGTGCTTGCTTATGGCCTTGGTTTTGCTTTGCTTATGCAATATGAGTAGTCGAAGAGATACATGAATTGCAGGTGGTGGGTTCGCCCTTGAGCAACGCAAACACGTCGTAAGTCTCAAGGTTTTGCAAACAATTTAGTTGAAGAACTAAGAGAAACAGATAAGGAAAGTTTTCACAACTTTTTTCTGTTACTGCAATACTGAGCGCCCGTGATTTCGCTAGGATCACTGTCAAGTTTTCCTTGTTGAGCATACAGACAAGCAAGTTTTAATTGCTATTTGTCAAGTTTTTCTATGACAAGTTGCCTTGTTCAAAAGCTAGCATGCCAGCTTTTGAACAAGTGCACTTGACAAGGAAAATCTTGACAAGTTTTTATTTGCACACGAGCAAGTAAAACTAGTCAAGTCAAAACTTGTCATAGAAAACTTGCTCGTCTGTAACGTGCTTAACCCTAATTCAAAATGTAACCTTAACCTAAAACCCCCAAACAATTGCTGTACCCTTAGGCTAACCTAACCCCTTATACTAAAGAAAGTTAACCCCTGGCCTAGACCAGAACCTGAACCTTAGCCCTATCGCTAAGTTCAACTCTATAAGTCATTTAACTCAGGACGTTTTATTTACTTTAAAGGGACACTGTCACGAGGGCGCATGCGCGAGTTTTTCGAATCGAAACTTGAAAAGTTCAGCCTGAATTTTTCAAGTTGAACTGTCAATTTCAAAATGGCGTCGACTAGTGGCGGCGGTCACGGTGGAAAACGAAGAAACTCGAGACGGAAACGGATATTTGGTACGCCAAAAAGAGCGATGAAAGAGTGGTTGAAATCCCATAAACATGGTTATTTCGAGGATACAATTTTTAAGTCATGGCACGAAGCGAAATTCATCGCAGACTACGAAACTTGCTCCGATTCTGTCTACACGGTACACTTATTGTCGCTGGAATATTGCTCACGTCACGGAAAAGCAAAGGATTTAAAATTATTAGCGGTGTGTGAGTTGGGACGTGACCCTTCAATGAAAGCGGTATTGAAAGTGGTATTACACGGCGGCCGTTGAAAATTTGAGCGCTTTATAAGACGTTGTATGGGGAAAAAATAATGTAGATTTCCAACGAAATTTAGACATTAATTCATAAATTGACACTATTAAACTCACCTCTGGTGTATCTTTTGTCCTTTGGGGATTTTCTTTGTCGCCACTGTTTTCCCTTCATAAGAGTCATGGTGTCAAGGCAAAACACACGGTTTGAGATCGACAAAACTCGGAGGCGATTTGCGTCCCAAAAATCCATGCAATCGGCGACTTTTTCAGCCACAGTTAAATAACTATTTCCCTTCCACCATAAAACATGTCTGGAGTTTTGAAAATCATCGCATATTACGCTGAAAATGAGCATTTTCTGCCACCGATTCCAAGATCCATTATGTCGGCCAAATGTTTTCAAGTAGACCGGAAGTGAGCCTGGGCCGCGCATGCGAATCCGTGACAGTGTCCCTTTAAAGTGCACCCTTTATGCGGTGAGCGCTATTGTAGTTGACAATATTATTCGTTCAATAAATAAGCGCTTAAATCTTGTCATTAAGAAGGAAAAGCGTACAAAATACTAGTTATAAAATACGTGACTTGTGGTGCTTTCATAAGGAGTTCATTCTTCAAGGCAAAAAATGTAACGCATATTCCTGTAACTTTATAATGACATTTCATGTCTTTTACATGTCACGCTTTCGTAACATCTTATACATGTCACGTTTTCGTGGCAGTATAAGTGAATAAAAAGATTCATCACCCCCAACCCCCCCCCCCCCCCCCCCCCCCCTCCCCCTTCCAATGTCGATGACTGTTAGTTTGAATGCCATTTTGGATCTGATACAACATTGATAAAGGGGGAGGGGGGTAGGGACTCGTTGAATACCACGTTATCCTTGAAATATGCACAACAGTACAAAATGTCTCAACTCTTTTTGCAATTGCTTGTATCTTCAGTTTTTACTCACAGTTCGCAACCCGAGTCCAATTTGAGAACAATTTGCCCTCCTAATACTGTTAGTATTATTTCTTATAAAAATTTTAAAGCGCATTAGATCATTTCGTATGTACAATGCGCTATATAAATTGTTAAATTATTATTATTATTAGTATTAAATGTTTCATCCAACGCTGATGATAAATACCTGTAAACGTGCCAATCTTTTCCAGTCATGGAAGACGAAAATCGATGTGACGTTCTAAAACAAGATGGGTATAAAGTTTATTTCAAATTGTGAATTATTATTGGAGTTCTGCTTTACAATGTTATGGGCATCTGTATATTTGTATATATGTATACAATAACATGTAAAGGGAAGTTACAAAACACATCTTTCCGGTTTGGCAAAAACCTCACTCATGTGCATAGCCAATTTTTTTTATTATTATTATTTACTCCATTTTTTCTAATTACATACGTTTTTTGAAGTTAACAAGATAAGAAAAAAACAATATGGAGAAGGGCAAGATATACGTAAACTAATTATATACCTTAAAACTAGATTACTTTTTAAAAAAAAAAAAAAGAGAAAACACACTACTAAGAAAGGAATAGAAACATAGAAGTAATAAAGCTGTTACAAGATTGGTGAGACAGTGATTAATACTGAGCAAAATAGTATTGGTAAAGTGCTCTTTTGAATTGTTGTTTAGTTTGCTTTTTGCGTATGGATATTGGAATATCATTCCAGTAATAGCATCCAATAATTGTTGGACAAAATTTTGTCATTTTGTCAACATTTTTTTTGTCAAATTTTTTTTGTCATTTTGTTTAAATTTTTGTCTGTGGAGTGCCAGCCATGGACAGCTGTTACCCAGTGGTGGTTGGACACGGTCCGAAAGGCATTCTGGTAGGAGTAATCAACCAATCACACCACTGTATTTAGACTATTTACTCACGAGTCTTTTCGGAAGGAATCGCAACACGCAAGATATCAGGCTTTTATGTGCGGATATTTCAAGATCTGGCGCATTTTTATTCAAATGAAAGAGTTGAAACAAAAGGTGGGTTTTTAAAGTTATTGTTTATTACATTTTATTATAACTATCTTCATTGATTTTGTCATTATTCGACTTCTTCGCGGGCCTTAATTTCCAACATGGCGGCCTTTGTCCACGTTATGTAGTCAACCAACGCGTTCGCTTCCTGACCCGATATGTTGTCAGTTTTAGCCAAGAAAACTTCACCATCTACTGTAGAAATAGTTATTCTTCAATTTTAGGACGTTGTACCCCATCGTACCTCTTACCGTTTTTTATCTCCCGCAAGTTAATGTTTAACTTACAGGAGTATATTTGGGTCTAAGATGCATTCATTCTTGCATTTTTGTTAGCTGCGTTTTTTGCATTTTTGTTGGATACTATTAATAGACTGTATTCGACGTGAGAGTCGAGTAGCATATTTTTGAAAGCGCACGTTTGTGGCCTGACAAAGCGATATATTCATAGCTTGATTCAGTTAACTAAGACTTTAGAGAACGTTAGAAGAGAGAGAGAGAGAGAGAGAGAGAGAGAGAGAGAGAGAGAGAGAGAGAGAGAGAGAGAGAGAGAGAGAGAGAGAGAGAGAGAGAGAGAGAGAGAGAGAGAGAGAGAGAGAGAGAGAGAGCAATTTATTTGGCCGTATTTTATCAGAAATTCAAGCTCTCGCTATTTCAATAATTTCAATACAGTGGTTTGATGACGTTCATCTGAAGAAATGTGCGTGTTCATACAGTCACATATTATGTGACTGTTTATATCTATAGACACGAATGTTTTTATGTAAATATTACAATATGTGATTATTAAGTAATATTTGCATATTGAGAAGTTGGCGTATTTCTTGTCGTTTTTTATAGTGAAACAGTTACATAATATGTGTTTATCTGATCACCGTATCGAGCGTCATAAAGTGTAACGCAATGTAATGTTATCGTAACTTTTTCTTCAGCGGTTCAGCGATTTTAAACGGCCCGGCCACCCGTCAAAATAAACACAGAAAAGAAAGGTGAAAAATATGGCAGTGATTTTTTTTTTTAACATGGTGTTGGCTATGCATTCGGGGAAGGATGGTTTATGTCTATCAACGCTTTCGTTATCGCGACAAGGACATGATATTTGAAATTCTTTTGCCAGTTGCTCAAGCCACGCGTTGTGACGTTGGCCATTCCTGTGTTTTGTGTAGCGATCGGAGGCGAGTAGCAGCATTTGTCTCACGCGAGTTCAAATTCTGACGGAAATGTATTCTTTGAATTCGTTTGAGTCGGCTTTCTTGCAGATAATAGGGAGGACATATTCGAAAGTCTGGAGTTCAATTTGAAGGCCAATCCGCCATCAAACTGATCTAAAATTTGGCGTAAAGGTAGTAGGGGCGAATTACGTATTCTAAGAAATAGGCGCGCGGATGACCCATCACAATGGAGAATTTTGTTATTGATTTGTATATTGATAGCCTGATTTAGTGAACTAAGACCTAACAACAGAAAATTACGAGAGCGATTTCTTTGGCCTTATTTAATCAACAGTTCAAGCACTCACTATTTAAGCTATTTCAATTCAGTAATAATTTGATCAGCTTTATCAAGCTGAAGAAATATGCGAGCTAAAGTTCATACCATCAGATATTTTGCATGCTAGAAGCGCTTAGCTAATATCCTTTACGATGTGGTTTAATGTTTCTCCACCGTCTGTTGTAAAAATGAACTGGTTGCTTCAGAACACTTGGTATTATTTATAGCATTACGTTATAAAGAAAGGAAAAAGAGAGTTTGAGGTGAGCAATAAGGTAAGCAATAACATTGTTGCTGAAAGAATCGTTGTATGCTGTTTACAATTAAGTTTGTTACAATACAATTCTGCGCCGAAATAACGTGTTTATTAATTTCCATGTCATATCGCCAAATGACACCAAATATACAACTTAATTGGATAGAAAGATTCGAAAGAGAAAAACAGAAGCAGTAGTTTGGAGAAAAAGTGCGGGATTAGAAGAATGGGACTTGATTACAGTTCATCAATTTTGATTTCGTGACAGGCGGTCAAGAAATATTCAAAGTTTCGATTCTGGTGGAATTTTAAGTTTTTTAGTCGTTATTTTGTCTTTTTAATGCGTTTATCACTTTTGGCGATTTTTTCTTCCTTTTTTTTTTCAAATGATAAAGCAAGCTAAAGCAAGCTCCTGGCCATAATAATGAAAACACGATATTTCATTAGGGGGGGGGGGGGGGGGGGGGTACGTGATATGCGCGCGTAGTCAGCGTAGCCCCCGCATTTAAAAACATTGCCGCACCCCATGTAAACTTCTAATGGAGCGTACATGCTCCCTCCCCTCCTGGGGTAACTAGCGCGCATATTTCGTTCGCCCCCCTTATAAAGGTGCGAATTCTTAGAATAAATTCCACACGTGCTCATTTCGTATTCATAAACAAAACTCTGAAAACTGCTTGTCAGCTTCGCCTTCGCTTATAATCCCAACAACTATTTCTCCAATTGCAAGCCCTTCTAAGCAAAAAACAATCGATGTAAAAGTATTGCAGTACCTTGAAATTCGTGTGGAAGGAGTTTGACACCAAACTGCAGGATAATTTTCGAAAAATGATGGAAAACGCAGCATTGGAGATTTGAGCAGGTTTTGGAGCATTTTATAACATTTACAGAAGTAGTGAATACTTTTTAACGGTTCGCACGATTTGCAATCGGCTTACAATTCAGATTTAGCAAGCATTGGGAAGGCTTCTCCCAGAAGTTTGGGTTCGTAGATTGTTTAGTCAAAGAGCATGAAGCATTTAAAATTTTAAGAGAATTTTGGTGCTAAATTTTGATGGCGTTAATTCTTCCGCATTTCTGCTCCAACGATTTTGCTGAAACTTGGTAAGGGTATGTATTAAGTCAATGTAAGCTGATTACAGAAATTTAACACAAATATAACAGCAAAATTTTTCACAGGGTGCGATTTTTTTCAAAACGTGGGGTTCATTTAAGCCCGATTATCACTAAATATATTTTTTCGCATTAAAATCGAATTTTATCATATTATTGCTAGATAATAGCTGTAAGTTTTCGCAAAGTTTTAGAAGCATCGCTTTAGAGCCGGAAAAGTTATGAGACAAAGTTTGTCATAGACGAGTGCGCCCGAAATAACAACGGAGCCACCTTAATCAAAGGACTGCATATTAGGGTTTCTTTGGCTCAGACTCGTGTTGCAAAATAAATGGCAATCGGCTGAAGTTTATGTTACCGCTGTGGAAATATTAGGATCAGTAAATAGGCCGTGATTTAGTGTCCATAGTCTGCGGCATGCAAGACTTGTGAGAAATGAGTGTTTCTTGATCATGATCACGGATGTAAGTGTCTAAGATCCAATAATGAAAATGCAATCATGTTCCTATATTGGAATCACGACTTCTTGCAGTTTAAGTTTTAACTCTTTAGTTTATTCTGTTGTTGAGTAGTGACGTTGTGCAAGACAGAACCTCCGTTGTTTTATCATGGCGTTACTGCATCCAATAGTATATCCTCTGTACGCGAAGAACAGCTTAACTTGTAGAGTTGTACCGATGTATCTCGAATTCATTGAGACAATTACACGAGACTACACTACGTATCTTTTGTACAACAAGCGTGTTATTCTCGTGAAGTAATGTTGTGCTCCATGCGTTCCATAATAATGGAGTAATAAATAAATAAATAAATAAGACCCCCCCCCCCCCCCCCCCCCCCCGGCTTATAAGCCCACCCGGTTATAGGCCCCATCAGTTTGCTAACAAAACATTACTCCGGTTATAACCATTAATTCCTTAATCCTTTCTTAATTCCTTAACAGAAATTATTTACAAAAGTTTACGCCAAATTAACTGAAAGAACGCTTCTTTATCACAATATGTTTTGCTTGTCAGCCAAAAAAAAGCCCTACGAAGTTATATAAGCCCAGGGCTAAAAGCAGCCTTTTACGGTAAAGTATCTGTAAAAAATAATCACATAGTAGTATAATCAAAGAGCCCTCAGGGCTATCTCCTGTAAGTTTTTCCCCATCATGCAATGCTGTCATATTATGTACGAATATGGTTTTTGATGTTGCAATTGGACATTTAGGTTAGAGTGCGTGGTTTCTTGAGTTCAATTTCTCTTTTGTTAAGTTTTTTTGCATGTAATTGGTAATGGTTATGCAGTCCTCTTGTCATGTGTCTGGAGCAAGTTTCAGTACATTTAACTCGTCTGGATTTTCACCTGGTTATTATCAAGAGCCTCATACAAACATTGTGTTAATGTTGCCTTCCTTAAACCCACGCCACTACTTAAAGTGTCACATATGGTAAAAAAAAAAAACTCCATTTGTTCTCTGTTCAAAGATTGAACAAATTCTCTATAACTGTTATCATCCATACGATTAAATACCAGCTTTTCATTATCATTTGCTGTAGAAAAAATTCCAGCATTACTTTTAAAAAGATTGGTCCCTTGGTGATTGTTATCTAAACATGGGTTAAAACAAGCAAACAGTTCACTGTATTGTGTTTCTTCAGTTATATCCTGCTCATCGCTATGTTGAGCAGACGGAGCTACAGTATCTAACTGATCAGGTTCCTTATTTTCAGGATCTCCCATAACTTTATCTAAGAGTTCTCCTTTCTTTTCTTTCGAATATAACATGTTTTATTTGCTTAAATCTCATTTCTACATGGGATATAAAGCATCAAGAACTCTCTGCAATTAATTTTCAGGATCCTTTTTATTAAACATAACTGAATGAATGATTTAGCTTTAACTCTGCGAAGAATTTTTATTCCTCCATTCAAGTAAAATTCTTTACAACATTGTTCACCGTTCTCATTATTGAGATCATCGTCAATCTTATCGTCAAAATCTGTTTCAGGTGGAAATCTAGTTCTTGTAAACTCACTCAGTATTCATCCCCTCATCTTAACTTTTGTTTGAATGTCACTGTTGTTAACAAACAGTTATACCAAGAACAGAAATTAGCTAAACATAGTTGCTAGAGCTGTCGTGGTCGTCTTTGGCATATTAGACACTTATACATCTCAGTGTGACGAAGAAACACTCTTTCACAAGCCTTGCACGTCGCAGACTTAAACACTGCATCACGAACTAAGAAATTTACTGATCCTAACATTTTCATAGCGATAAAATAAACTTATTTACCTTGCAACACGACTCTGAGCCAAAGAAACCCTATATATGCCTAATGGTAATCTAACGGGACAAAAATCTCGTAGGTCTACTCGGGAAAGCTATTCTAATCAGTTAAGGAATTAAGAAAGGAATAAGGAATTAATGGGTATAACCGGAGTAATGTTTTGTTACTGATGAGCCTATAACCGGGTGGGCTTTTTTTATTTACTCCATGATTTTCTCCATTATTATAGAATTACTCCATTATTATGGAACGCATGGAGCACAACATTACTTCACGAGAATTACACGATTGTTGCACAAAAGATGAGTAGTGTAGTCTTGTGTATGTCTCAATGAATTCGAGATACATTGGTGCAACTCTACTTGTAAGTGAAGCTGTTCTTCGCGTACAGAGGATATACTATTAGATGCAGTGATCGTAATGCCATGATAAGACAACGGAAGTTTTGTCTAGCTCCAACACACTACTCAACAACAGAATAAACGAAAGAGCTAAAACTAACTGCAAGAAGTCGTGATTCCACAATAGGAACATGATAGGAGCTTATTACTCCTGAACATGATTACATTTTCATTCTTGGATCTTTAATAGACACTTACATCCGTGATCAAGAAACACTTTCTAACAAGTTTTGCACGGCGCGGCAGGACGTGGACACTTAATCACGGCCTATTTACTGATCCTACTATTTCCACAGCGGTAACATAAACTTCAGCCGATTGCCATTTATTTGCAACACGAGTCTGAGCCAAAGAAACCCTAACAGTATATGCCAGGACAGTGCAGCGAATACATAGAGAAATAAAACAATTATAATCATGGCTATGGCATGAAATCCTCCGGGATCGTGTCATTAGAGAAATTATCCAAAAACATCATTGTAAATGCTTACCTCAAACTCTCTTTTCCCTTTCTTTAGAACGTAGTGCTATAAATAATACCAAATGTCCTGAAGCAACCAGTTTAACAAACCAGATTGGACAAACATTGAAACACATCGTAAAGGATATTAGCCAAGCGCGCTTCCATCGTGCCAAATATCTGACCAAAGTCTACATTAGGTCACGATAAGATTACATTTACGTAACACTTTTTGACGCTCGATACAATGACCTACATGCTTCAAGCAACATGTTCCCAAAAAAACATAGAATCCATAATCGTACGCCTTAAAAATCATTGCTATGCACGAGAGACATCAAACAGTAAGAATGTTACCTAACTGAAAAAAAATATATGCCGAGGTATTTTTCAAAACTGCGTACCAGATATTATATGTTTGCGCAGGATAATAATGCAACGTCCGTATATTTTCCCGCCAAATGTGCTGGTTGGCCCAGTCCTTCGTTTCCTACAGACCTATAGGCAATCGTGCACCATTGTGGTGTTGGATACCAGTAGTATAGTAGTTGGGGGTACGAGAGCATTTTGTATTTTGGGACACGAGAGCATTTTGTATTTTGGGACACGAGAGCATTTTAGTATTTGGGGGACACGAGAGCATTTTAGTATTTGGGGGACACGGGATCATTTTATTTTTTCTCCAATAATGAAACAAATGCTGAAAAAAATGCTGGAAATCAAACTCTGAGATCAAATGCTGGGATCAAACTCTAACTCAATCTCTAGACCAGACCAGAATCCAAACAAAAACAATATGATATATGTTGACTGAAAGTCAACATATATGACCATATTACACAAGTGAATAAAAAACCTAGGATCCCAACCTAGGATGAAAACCTAGGATCCCAACCTAGGACAACCGAGGATCCAAGCCTACATATATTAAATGGAACTATATGTTAATAAAAAAAAAAACAAAATGCTTTTATTCCACATAAAAAAATATCTCATATAATAGTATAAGATAAAAATGCATTGTAATAGGGAAATACATGAATATCTAAAAAATGAGAATGAACCAATGTGTCATTTCTGTAACCGACGACTAGAAACTGTGATGAATACAGGCAATGGAATACTAGAATGCTGTAGTGACCCGGATATTGAAGATATTCATTCACGTAGAATATGTATGACCTGTGGATCGGTCCTTGGAGATATATTTGAAAATGAATTTATTGATATATATGAGAATTTATTCAAAATCAGGAGAAAATCATTATACCAACGAAAATACCATGTAGAAAACGTGTTTAATATTATTCGACAAAAATATGCCATAGAATTGTCCTATCGTCATTGTGATAAGATATATAAGATATTCAATCTTATCGATGGTGTTCTACCATTATTGAATAAAAATCGGAAAAGAATGATTTCAATTAAATTTGTGATTAAACAATTATTAATAATGCTCAATATTTCATGCGACAGGCTCCATATCACAAAATCCAAGAAGACCTTGAGATATTATAGCATATATTGGGATTCGATCATGGACTTAATCGGCGATAAGATCCAATTGATTATCAATCGATGAATTTATCATTGTATTGTCTTTCAAATTTATCAACCAGGGGACAAAGATCAATAATGATAGAATCAATAAGCTTCATCTCATTTATGAAGCTATCTTTATCAAACTCATCACCCCTCAAACAAGCTCTAAGGTTATTCAAGACTTTTTCATATTCTATGCTTGCATACCTAGACAACTCAATCTTTTTTTTATAGTCTTTGATTTCATTATAAGTCTTAAGTAGAACACCAAGGCCTGATACAACCCCCAGTACGATAGGATTCAAAGTGACGCCCCCAGTTATTGTCCCAATCACAACAAGGCCAGTTGAACTCAAATTGAGAACCAAATTCAATCTCTTGAAATACTTGTAAGCCTGTTTGTAGCACCAGAATCGTTTATGATAGTATGCATACAGGGCCTTGATTTCAGCTAATTTATCATGACTAATCCGTTCATCGATGTGATTGAAGTTGAAAATGCTTGTTCGTCTACCAGTCATATATATCGTTTATATTAATTCAAGGATCTTATTGATTGATATTGTCGCTTGAAAATGATGTATATAGAGATATTGGTATATTAGGGCTAATTTGAGTCTGGCAGTATTTACGTGGGGATACTGTTGCTTTGTTATATTGATTAATAAATCAACATATTGGTTTAATTGCTTGATCATATAATATGTTTATAATAAATTACTCATGGTGTTATATATTCAATGAGCAATGATATATCCTCGTTTTTGATTATATTAGTAGTCTCCACAACCATATGACCATATGTCAAATTGAGGTTGATATCTAATGTTTGCCTTTGATTGCCAGATAATGTATAAGTTGCTTTTTGAGATAAATAGAAGCCATGGAGAATGCTTATGGATAATGGCTGATAACTACCAGCTATAAGATTATAATGCCCGGTGATTTTGGTTATTTTGGCATAGTTTGGGATCACGATTTTGTTACACCCATTCAGCGAAAACACTTTTCCGCCGTTGTTATCAGTTATTAATTGACCAAAAATATGATGTCTACTATTTAGTATTTTGTATGAATTCATATCCAAATCACTCTCCATCGTTATTTTCCCGTTTTGTACTGTGTAAAAGCTATCATATATATCGGGATCAATATTTAACGAGTTCCCAGCGACCCCGTATATGATAACATAAGCTTTTCTATTGGTATTACTAGGTGTTATAGAACCGTGAAGATCAATCATTACCAATTCTGGTGGGCTGACTTGATACTTATGGAAATGAATAACAGCCTTAACATATCCATCATCTTTAAATATCTTAGTCGCTTGTTGACCTATATTAATCGTTGTACTAACAGCTGAAATCGTTGTTTTATTGATTTGAGTTATATCTGGTGGGATAAATTCAACCACAAAGGTATATTCACCTTGATTTAAGGTAAGTACATTAAAACCAATACGGGATGCAAAGTCATTGCTATTGTCTATTGTAACATCTATCCCAATGGTGTTCTTATTGATTTGATGAGGACTGGAAGCATAATTGACAAATCCAGTTATTGTGACATTGCTCTGGTTGCTGATATTAGATATATCTGTCATCAGATATCGGAAAATATATATTTTACTCGATGATGATATATGTGATTGATGGATAACATCTTCAAGTAATCCGACATTAACAGCTTTAGTCTTATCGATGAGTAAAGCCTTCTTAAGATTTGTGATCTCATACCCCTGCATGTTAATATCGCTCTCTATCTTCTTATCAAGTTTTGTCAGGCCTAAATGGACGACAGCGTTGTTGAATTGGTCGATCCTATCTACATTCTGTTGGTATAATTGGTCAACATACCCCTTATTCGGACCTTGATCTGAAGCTGTAGGGGTTTTGATGTTATATATTGTGTTGTTATTCATATCTACCCCGGCATCCATTGGTAGCATTTCTTTTCTGCTAAGAAAGACATTTTTACAATCATTATATGAAACAAGATTATTATACGCAGCCGCTAGTTGAAGATAGGTCTGTTGTTTTGATGAAGTAATATTATATTCCTCCTTAAGATCAATATCTCCTTGTATGTCTTGGGTATGTGGAATGGTACTTATTGTAGTATCTACGTATGCTTTAGTGGTAGAATCATTAGGGTCTACAGGTGGTTTCACATTAATAATCCGATTATTCTTAGCATCATAATGGGTACCATCGTGATTCATAAATATTCTCTTGCCATGATAGAGACTGAAACAATCATTATCACCCCCATTTTGAATATTTAATATACTATGATATTGACAATCGAGATGGTCCTGTAATATTATCTGTTGATCTTTTAGATAGGTGTTTGTTTTATCAGCTTTTTTATCATTATACTTCTTCAGTGTGATCATATTGACAGCCGATAAATCTTGATTTTCATTGGTGTCTAGATTAGTTATCAGCTTCTGATCCATATTGATCTCTCCTGGTAGAATAATTTTATGTCCTCGCAGATCCAAATCTCCAACCATTTGATTGTCACCATCTAGCAATAATACCTCATATTTTCCCGGTTTACTTGATAACCCAGTATCTAATTGATGCTTGGTAATGGCGTCGTGATTGTCGGTACCTTCACCAACATTGGTCAGTCTTTTATTCTGAATATCAAAATTACCATCTTCAGTTAATTTGAACCCAACCCCAGGGAGTCCCATCCGATTTGAATTATTATTATCGGTGGATTCTGGTAGTCTTCCATTAGAATACGACATATACTATATGGTAGATTATATTTCTTCGATAGCTATTGTAAGGATGACGTCATAGGCTATTGGACTGCCAGCCCCATTACCTACGTCTAGCAATTCTAAAGTTGATTGATAATGATGATCGTTTATTTTTTCAGCGGGTAAATTAATTTGAACTAATTGGTCGGATGGTAGTGTAAAAAATATCAATACTAGATTCATTCTTGCATAAGTAGTTTCACGATTGTAGATAGGAGTGGCAATCACCGTTGCTATCTTGAAATTAAATGGAAGGATAAGGATGATGCGATATGGTCTTTGAATTGTTGTACTACCACCCTGCCATCGTTCAATGTGATACATCTTGATTTTTTTGGGTGTAATGGCATCTTTGTTATCAACAGGTAATTTTCCGTTCGAGTAACTCATATATAATATGGATAGATTATATTTTTTCATTGAAATTCTTAGCTGTAAATTTCCGTGGCTTATCAATATATATAAAGCTATATGGTTCATTGGTTGCTTTATCATATAATTGTTTTGAAATACTGTTTTCACGGCAAATTAGACTTCTCTCATTAGCACTTGGGAATTCATATATACAGAAATGTGAACAGTTTAATCTAATGTCTTTCGGACTCTTGTAATAGCTTTGACTAAGATATAATACTGAACAATTTTTATGTCTCCCTCGGATAAAATAGTCGATTAATGGTTTTTGGTTTTTTTCACATACGAAATCATCGAATATCACCACCTTTTGATTTTCATTGTCGAGATCATTTACAGGGATAATCTTGTCGTTACTTGCTTCAATGACATTATAACCAGCTTCATCGCTTATTGGTTGGAACATATCCATAAGATTCTGATACTTGGACTGCTCTAAGTTTTTAGCATACAGGTATATTTTATCATAGTATAATAAATTGTAAATCATATGCATCAGTGTGTTTGTTTTACCTGAACCACTTGGGCCGCAAATTAGCATCCGAAAGCATCGGTCGGGCATGAATGGATATAACTGTTTATAATCTGAGGTGACATCGTCTTCGATATCGTAATTGGGTATTTTCATTATATTATATGGGTAGATTATTTCAATTTAGCACGATGTATAGCATGGTGTATAACACAATGTTAAACGTTATTTTTTATACATGATTTCCATTTTTATGTAATGTAATAATATAACAATAAATGAGTTTACTTAAGTGGAAAAAACTCGCAAAAAGGAAAACAGAATTGGGGGATAAGATCAATTATGTTCATGATGCAATTACAAAGCATGATATTGGTCAGCAGACAAGCCAAGAGTCATTAGCGAAGGTATTTAAACCAGTCACTAGTAAATTGGATGATGTTATTGACAGTAATTTAGATTTGAGGATGCCTCCAAGGAAAAAACGACCACTGAAGAAAGGGGTAGTTGGTATTGACTACATGCCTGAAGTTGATCCCTATGAAGATATGGATGTAGAAGGATTGATTGATTTTGGCGATTATGTCCCACCAAATCAAGATAAGCAAATAGTACCAAAACCGCCGACGTATGAAGAATCTTTACAAGATCTTCTGGATGGGAAGAAAGAGATATATATTGATCCTCAATACTTCCCTCAAGAACCAGATGAATTGCCCCCAGGATATGAAGAAGAAGAGATGGACTATGGATTAGATGATGAAGATGAAAGTAATTTGATCTTGGATGATATTGGTATTACCAATTATGAAAATGTGGAGATGAGGTTAAATCAACCAGAAATGACCCATAAAAAGACCCAGGCTTATATTAAAAAGATTATAAAAAATGCTAAAACAAAAAGGAGTCAATTAAGCGGTTACAAGTCGCATACTACAAAACTATTCAAAAGTGGGAGTATAACAGAAGCTGAGAGACAAATGCGAAACAAAAGAATAGACAATGCAAGGAATACTATAAATGAATACATAAAATATTATGAAAATAAGGTTAAAACAATGAAAGGTTCTGGAATCCAGAGTCGGGGAAAAAAACAGAGAGGTGGAAATATTATGTTTTTTAATGATGTAAAGCAGCTTTTGAAAAAATTGGAATTGATTATAGGTGAAATATTGGCAGGAAATACCAGCATTGAGATGAGGAATACAGGAGTCAATATATTGTACAAATTATTGGAGATGGCTACCATTAATAAACCACAATATACCAAATTATATCGTCAATATTTTAAAATATAATGTAACTTTATATATATGGAACGAGAGATAGTTTTATCCTCCTATAGTGTGAAGTCCCAATTAAATAATAAACCTGAGGATTTCACAACCAAATTCAGTAGATCAATAATGTTGGATAATAATAAACAATACATCATTGGATTAAACCGAGTTATCAATATGTCATTCACTTGGTTCAACGTAAATAGTGGATACGATAATCAATTGATAAAATACAGCTCCGATAATGGGTCATCTTATCACGACATAACTTTCCCAGCTGGAGTATGGAATTATCAAGACTTCAATATATATATCAAGGATATAACGAAGACTAGTGATACACATCCTATCACTCTCGAATTCGACGATACAACATTTCGAGTAACAATTATATTAGCTCAGAATTATCAGCTTGATTTGAGGTCTTCCAATTTCAATGATCTAATCGGATTTAATAAAGTAGTATTAACGGCTGGGACTCATATTGGTCCTAGAGTACCCAATCTCAGTCAAGACACAGATATCCTGAATATCCATTGCGACCTAATCAACGATTCGCTTGTAGACGGTCAAGATACAGACATAATTTATTCCTTCTCAACCAGTGTACTCCAACCTAGCTACTCCTTTACCATCGAACCACGAAGAATCACATTCAATCCAGTCAATAAGAACAACATCAGCAGCATTAGGGTATACATTACTGATGGAAAAAGAAGATTAATTAATCTGAATGGAGCAGATACATCTTTCTCACTGATTCTGAAAAGTATAGAATAATATAACATAATAATATATGAAACCATATGAATTCAAGAGATTTTACCATCCAAGACTAGGAAGATTTGTATACAAGCACAAAGGGTCTGGGCTTATCGTTGATAATATTTTCAAACCATTAAAGAGTGTGGCATCAGCTCTTTTCAAAAAATTTGCTAAGCCACTGGCTAAGAAGGCGTTACAATCGGGTATTTCACATGCTGGAGAAAAACTTGGTAAAAAAATATCTGAAAAATCCGGAGACCTAATAATGAAAAGATTGGCAAATTTGAGAAAAGGAGCTACAAGACAAACAGCAATTGTTCCATCCTCGCCTGTTGAACGGATGCAGCCCTCACCTGTTGAACAGATGCAGCCCTCGCCTGTTGGACGGATGCGGCCCTCACCTATTGAACAGATGCGACCCTCGCCTGTTGAACGGATGCAGCAAAATGAAAGTACTGATATGATACTTAATAGATTAATATCAGGATCCGGGTTAAAAAGAAGGCGTAGATAATTGCAAAATTATCTAACATAATAATATAATATGTCGTTTCGAACAAGTGATTTTCTACAAAGGAACGAGTTGGTGCGATTCCAACTCGATGATGTAATCCGAACCCCAGCTAACGGTCAACACCAAGCGAAAAATGGGTATAAATTTACAATCAACGATCGGTCATCATTCTATGATTGGTACAATGCCTATATTGAAGTCCAATTCCAACTACAGAAATTAGCAGACGGATCGGGATATGCTGCTGCTGACAGAATCACAGTCATTAATGGAGCGCATTCCTTAATTGACCACATAATGATTAAATCTGCAGGAAAAATAGTTTATGACACTGACAATCTCCATAAAGTCACTTTTGTTAAAAACCTGCTAGAGTATTCTGATGATTATAGCAGATCAGTCGGTAAAAACAGTTTCTGGTATTTAGACACGAATGCTACAACAGCCAACACGAATACAGGATTTGAAGCTCGCCGGTTGCAAACTCAAGCACTTCGAGACAATGGAACTGGTGGTGCGAAAAATATAAATGTGATTATACCATTGAACAGGTTCTCATTTTTTGAAGAACTTGAAGATAAGATGCTTATACCAATGCAAATGCAATTAAATATCGAGCTACAAAACGATGGTGAACTCATTCACATGGCTAATGGAACTGATGCTGGAAGAATTGTTGTTAATAGGTTTTTGCTCTGGGTGCCAAAACTAACCCCAAAGGATTCATTGTATGACAATTTCGTTAGTTCATTTCTTAAAGAAACTCAGTGGAAATATTTAAGGGAAATGTACGAAGCATCAGCTCCTACACAATCATCAGGATTTTTCCAGATTTCAAGCAGCATTGACAATGTCAAACACATTTTTGTTTACTTGAAAAGAACAAACCCGCCTAATGATGCAGTTGAAGAAGACTCTCCGTATCTGATGGATACTTTCAAGCTGAATATAGGAGATGCAAACTCATCCTTGTCAACTTGCCGATTAGAATATGGCAATGGTACCTTTTATCCAGAAGTAGAATATGATCAAGAATCAAAAGTAAGAATATTTAACGATTTAATGACCTATGCTATGCGGAAAAATGACTATAACAGCGGAACTCAGCTGAACTTGGCCAATTATAATAGTATGTATGGGCTGATCTACTTTGATCTTACTTATCAAACTGAAAAAATAACAAGAGATCCGAAACAGCTAATCTTCAGGTATAGACTAAGCCAGAATGCAGCTGCAAACTTCAACATACATGCTGTAGTCCTATATGAGGAAACAGTTGTCATTGACAAGGTAGGTAATGAATTGGTTATTGTATAGTACCAAAAGTAATAAGATATTCCTTATTTAATATATGTTTTGTAACCAGAATTATATAACATATAATATATACAACAAATGACTCAACTTTATGAGATTAATGTGAAACTATCAGAAAATCAAAAGAAGAATCTTAGCAATGCTTACCATAAGAGGGAAACGATTGTTCTAAGGCTGACAAAGGACTCTCTCCGCGGGAAGGATACTCTATATGTCCCACAGACGGTTGTGAATAGATTGGAGAAGAATCGGCTAATGAGGAAGGGGATGGACATTAAGCTGGCTAAGACTAATATCAAAAGACAAGTCGGCGGAAGTTTATTGACTACCATTCTAACCCTTGGTCGTGCAGCTTTACCTACTATTGGTAAAACCCTTGGTTTAGCAGCTTTAGGAGGGTTGGCTTCAGAAGGGGCTTCTCAAGTGGTTCGAGCAATATCCGGGAGTGGTGTTCAGACAGGTGGATTTCTCATACCACAAAACAAAATTAATAAGCTGATAGAATATAAGCATCTTTTAACGACGAAACAAAAACAGGATATATTGAATGCTCTTCAGTCAGGTTCAGGTGTCAATATAAAGCCTGTAAAAACCCAAAAAGGTGGATTCCTGGGCACTTTGCTAGCTTCGATCGGTATACCATTAATAATGGATGCTATGCTTAAAAAACGCGGAAGTGGTGCCCCTCGAATGGGTGCTATTAAGAAAAAGGGAGGTCATGGAGCTCCGAGAATTGGTGCATATAGACGACCACCTCCATTTTATGGGAATTGGCCTGATAATACGATAGGTATGGGGACAAAAAAAAAAGCTCCGAAGAAAAAGAAAACCAAAAGAGGCGAAGGTTTGCTATTAGGAAAAAACTCACCACTCAACGGAATTCCACTTCTAGGGGCAATACTGTAAAACCGAAATTCCACAAATACATCCCGTTAAGCAATCACGATCTACTACAATGGTGTCAATATCTAAAGATTCCAATTAGTAATGTTCTATCCAGGGATGAGCGTGTTTCACATAACCATCAGCAGGCGCTGTTCATCTACAATTTAGAACCATCATATATGAGTGGAAGCCATTGGGTTGCAACTTATGTAAGAGACAATATGATCAATTATTTCGACAGTTTTGGGATGCCACCGTTTCAAGAGATCGTAGATCATAGCAAAAGAAAGAATATGACTCTGTTACATCAAAACAATCAAATCCAAAATATAAAAACGTCAACATGTGGCTACTTCTGTTTATACTTTCTGAACGAAATGAATAAGGGGGTATCTTATCAGAATTTATTGGAAGTGTTTGATATATATGACACAATGAAGAATGAGAGATTAATCGAAAATTATTTTAGAAATATCTAACTTATATATATAAATGGTCAAAACATATTGCGTGAAGGAAAAACGACAGACGGAATCAGTACCTGGTTCTGAACGATATGTAAGAACTAGAAACAATCGATTGATGTTGAAATCACAATGTTCTTCTTGTGGAATAATAAAAAGCCAATTTGTCTCCAATAAGGGAAACTAAAAGGCCCGTCTGAAGGGGCGGGCTTATTTGATATAGCAAATTCCCACAGTCTTAGTGAAATCGCAGCTAAAAGCCTTTTGAAGGGTGCTTATAATCTAGGCAGGATTGGGTTGTCGAAGGCTGTTAAATCTGATTTTGCAAAACAAAAAATAAAAGGTATTGCTAACAAATACCTTGATCAAGCATTGGATAGTATTACTGGAGATATTAGCAAGAAGCTTGACCCTCTTCATGGTGGTGCTATCGATATTCATAAGGCTATTGGCATGCTCCCAAGACCGAAAGGTGGTTGGACACCAGGTAGTTATAAATACATGGGCCCTTATAACCCTTTAGATCAACAACTAGAATATAATCCGATCACTGGTGAGGTTACAAAATGGCATGTTCAGCCTTATAACAAAGTAGATGAAATAGCAGCTCACCACGATATTTGCTACGATATGGGTAGAAATAAAGGTGATTGTGACAAAAAAATGGTCAATTCGTTGGATGAAATTCCTTATGGTGAGATGCCGAAATGGGGTCAAACAGCACGTTTTTTGATTAATACTAAACAAAAACTCGGATTAGGTGTAAAACAAAGAAAGACAAAAAACGGAAAAAGCCGTCGAGTGAAGAAAACTGGCAAGAAAAATTAGCAGATGAGTTGCATGCGCCCATAAAACGCAACTTCACTCGGCGGCGTGTGATAGTTAACCATATTGATGAGATATGGGCGGCAGACCTTGTTGAGATGCAACAGTTTAGTAAATGGAACAAGGGCTACCGATATCTTCTTATGGTTATTGATGTCTTCAGCAAATATGGTTGGATTGTCCCATTGAAGGATAAGAAAGGCGAATCTGTCACTTTAGCATTCAAAACAATATTCAAGGAAGGCAGAAAACTACAATATCTATGGGTTGACAAGGGAACAGAATTCTATAACAAACATGTGAAAGACCTATTAGAGAAAAATGGAATACATATGTACTCAACTGAAAATGAAGAGAAATCATCAGTAGTTGAAAGATGGAATAGGACAATCAAGTCTAAAATGTGGAAGCAGTTCACTGTTCAAGGTAATACAATGTATCTCGATATGCTCCCCAAACTAGTAAATCAGTAAAACAACACAAAACACTCAAGCATAAAGATGACACCTACAGAAGCTAGTAAAAAGAGGAATGAAGGTATAGTTTACTTTAATCTATACGGTGATATGGAGCCATTATCAGCTAAACCAAAATTTAAGGTTGGTGACAAGGTCCGAATATCTAAGTATAAACGGAATGTGTTCGACAAGGGTTATACACCGAATTGGACCGAGGAAGTTTTTACAGTTGATAAAATACAACAAACTAATCCAATAACATACAAAGTAAAAGATCTCAGAGGTGAAGATATTTACGGGAGTTTCTATGAACCCGAATTATTAAAAGCCAAGCAGGATGTTTTTCGTATTGATAAAGTTATTCGGAGAGATTATAAGAAGAAACAAGCTTTAGTGAAGTGGAAGGGGTATAGTGCTGATTTTAACAGCTGGATACCAATGAAGGATTTAAAAGATATATAAACATATATTTAGTAAATATATTGTATCAATTGACACAGTATATGCTGTTATTGCTGTCTAATCAATAGCCAAAAATATAATTTGTTCCTGGCTATTTAATTACATTTTTTGTTGTGAATGTATTTGCTTTTATTTTTCAGAACCTTGCTACATTTTGGACATATATATTCCTTATTTTGCCATTTTCTTATAGCATCCTTTTGATGTTTCTTTTTATCTTCATCTGATACTCTTTTTGGACGAATATTAGTTGATTTCTTGTAGTGATCTGGTAAATCTTCTTTTTTAATATACTGAAATGTATAATAATGACCATCCGTCTTTGATTTTCCTGATTTACAGTTATTGAGCCCCTCGCACACCATCTTCACAATGCCGGCATTAATACCAAGAATGCATTGAATTGCATGCATTGAATCATAATATGTGACTTCTTTGGTGGTTAAATTAGTAGCCTTAACGCATTTTCGGTTTTTATGATTATCTCCAACGAATGAATAATCACGATTCTTAGCAGCCTTCTTACAATTCTGTTGCTGTGTAACAAGCTGTAGATTGCATAGACGATTATCTTCTTTGTTATTATTGATATGATCAATCACTGAATCGATGGATGCTTATTGTTTTTTGGTTACCACAGTATTTTCTAACATTACATGAAAGATAGCCGTCACGTCTCTTGACCCCCTTCATCGGTACTTTTTTGATAATATTGATGATATATCCATCCTTATCAGCCCCATATAGGTCATAATATTGGTGAACACGATAAACGCACTCATTGATTTTTATTTTTATTGTCATTACATATAAAAAAGAACCATTTCTTTATATCGGATTGGAAAAATAAAAAAACATTTTTGACTTAAGGATTTGTTAATAATATATTATTAGACAAAAATGAAACAGAGTAATAAAACAACCCCGCCAGCCAGAGACAATGTTTCTGGTATTGAACCCACCCGCCAGCCAGGCCGCAGTCTGGTATTGACCAACGCATATAGCAATAACGCCCCGCAAGCATTTAAACGCACGCGCCCCGCAAGCAAAAAAATAATCTCATATAATAATATAGAATTAATGGATAATCTGACTAGACCCCAACTCATTAGTATGTTGTCATCCCTGGTTGAACGGATCAACCAACTTGAACAACAGCTAAATACAACCCGCAAACAACCAAGGAAGCCAGTCCCAACACCAAGAAGGACTGTCAAACAGATGGTGCAAGCATATGAAGAAAATATCATTCCACCACCATTAGAATTCAGGGATGATTACAAACCAGTGCCAGCACCAAGAACCAAAAAACCAGTCCCAACACCAAGGACTAAGATACCAGTTCCAACACCAAGAACTAAGATCGAGCAAGTTGATAAAGCTCTACAAGGATATACAGCGTGTTTCAAAATCAGTATAAAAAATAACAAAGACCCCTTAGTACAACTACAAAACACCAGAAAGGCAGTCGCATACCACATCTTAAGCATACTAACTGATATGAATGGCCTTAAATTCATTGAAACGCTTAAGGTAACATTCAAAAAAATGACAAAAGATGAAATAGTGTATAAAACCGCTTATTTCAATAGTGTAGTACAAACAATTATCAACCACAATAACATCGCTGAAGATGTGCAATTGTCCAAACAACAGATATTAAATAAAATTGCACAGTGGATATCTGAAGGCTCCGGATGGACTATTAAATCTGTAGACAATCACTATATTAATATTGTGAAATATCAACCAATGAGAGGCTCTTCATATATTCCACTTCCAGAAGAACTCAGAAATAGCGCGAAGGGCTTGATCAATATGAAAAATGATGATAAAGAATGTTTTAGATGGTGTCATATCCGATATTTAAACCCACAAGATAAAGACCCACAGAGAATAAAAAAAGTTGACAAGCAATTCATTGAAAATTTAGATTATTCGGGGATTGAATTCCCAGTTACCACCAAACAGTACAACAAAATAGAAAAACAAAATGAGATCAACATCAATGTTTTTGGATATGAAGATAAACAACTATATCCAATTCATATATCAAAAGAAAAATATGAAGACTGTATGAATCTGCTTCTGATAACAAAAGATGAAAAAAAGCACTATGTGTTGATCAAAGATTTTAACAAATTAATGTACAATCAGACAAAACACAAAGAAAGAAAACATTTCTGCATGTATTGTCTTCAATGCTTCAGCTCTGAAAGAGTATTAACTGATCATAAAGAAAACTGTCTACAAGTGAATGGTATGCAAGCAGTAAAAATGCCTGAAAAGGACAACAACATATTAAAATTCAACAACCACAATAAGCAGTTGTGGGTTCCTTTTGTGATCTATGCAGATTTTGAAGCTCTTACGGAGAAAATAGAAGGATGTCAACCTAATAATGATAAATCATATACCGAAGCATACCAGAAGCATACAGCCTGTAGTTATGGATATACAATTATATGTTGCTATGACGATAAATATAGCAAACCAGTGCAGATATACAGAGGTAAAAAGGCGGTGTACAAATTCATGGAAGCTATGTTGGAGGAAGTTAGATATTGTAAGAAGGTTATGAAAAAGGAATTTAACAAACCATTAAAAATGACAAAAGATGATGAAGAGGAATTTCAAAAAGCCAAAGAATGTCATATTTGTAATAAAAAATATACTGATAAGGACATTCAAGTTCGAGACCATTGTCATATTTCTGGCCGGTATAGAGGCTCTGCCCATCAGGAATGCAATTTACAACTCAAAATAGACTCATCAAAGATAAAAATACCTGTTATATTCCATAATCTAAGAGGTTATGACAGCCATTTTATTATGCAAGAGATTGGTGAAATAGTCAAAAAGCATACATACACAAATAAGAAAGGCGAAGAGAAACAGATGAATATTAATACTATACCTAACAACATGGAGAAATATATGACTTTCATGTTGGGTAATCACTTGACCTTTCTTGATAGTTTCCAGTTTATGAGCTCTAGTCTGGATAGATTAGTTAGTAATCTACCAAAAGAAGAATTAAAATATACCTCTCAAACATTCAAAGGTGATAACCTTGATTTAATGGCACGAAAAGGAGTATATCCATACGACTTTATGAACAGTTTTGACAAGTTCAATGAAAAGCTACCATCAAAAGAAGAATTTTACAGTATATTAAATGATCAACATATATCAGATGAAGATTACAAGCATGCTCTAAACGTATGGGATACCTTCAATCTTCAAAATATGGGTGAATACCACGATCTGTATCTAAAATCTGACGTACTCTTGTTAGCGGATGTATTTGAGAACTTCAGGAGAACATGTTTAGAATATTACAAACTCGATCCTTGTCATTACTATACCAGCCCTGGTTTGAGTTGGGACGCTATGCTAAAAATGACTGATATCAAATTGGAACTAATGACAGACATCGATATGTTCCAATTTATTGAAAAAGGTATGAGGGGTGGTATATCATATATAGCCCATCGATACGGTAAAGCAAACAATAAATACATGCAATTATACAATGAGAAGGCGCCCTCAAAGTATATCATGTATCTTGATGCCAATAATCTGTATGGTTGGGCAATGAGCCAATACCTACCTACTGGCGGTTTTAAATGGATGACAGAAAAACAGATTGACAATCTTAACCTAGCCAAGTATAAAGAAGACAGTAAGAAAGGTTTAATACTAGAAGTCGATCTAGAATACCATGAAGAACTACATAACCTCCATAACGACTATCCACTAGCCCCGGAAAAGGTGAAAGTTACTAAAGACATGCTATCAGATTATGCTAATAAAATAGCTATCAAATATAATATATCAACTGGTCTAGTACACAAACTGATCCCTACATTGAGTAACAAAGAGAAGTATGTACTACATTACAGAAACCTCCAATTATACACAGATCTCGGTTTAAAATTAACTAAAGTTCATCGAGTGCTTGAATTTAATCAATCTCCTTGGTTAAAACAGTATATCGACTTTAATACAGAAAAACGTAAGAATGCTAAGAATGCTTTCGAAAAAGACTTTTTCAAGCTTATGAATAATAGTGTATTTGGGAAAACAATGGAAAACATAAGAAAACGAGTAGATGTTAGATTAGTCACAGATGAAAAGAAACTAATAAAAATGGCTAGTAAACCTACATATGTTAGCAGTAAGATATTCAACGAAAATCTAGTCGCTGTGCATAAAATCAAAGAAACACTAACCCTAAACCGGCCGGCATATGTGGGTATGTGTATCTTAGATCTTAGTAAGACACTAATGTATGATTTTCATTATAACTACATCAAAAAGAAATATGGAGACAAAGCTAAGCTGCTATTTACTGACACCGATAGTCTTACATATGAAATCGAAGCTGAAGATGTCTACTCAGACTTCTGGAAGGATAAAAATAGATTCGATAACAGTGATTATGCTCAAGATTCTCAATATTTTGATAAGACAAACAAAAAAGTAATTGGTAAATTCAAAGATGAGGCAGCAGGTATACCAATAACCGAATTCGTCGGATTAAGATAAAAAATGTACACTTACATGAAAGACAACCAAAAAGGAGGAAAGACCGCTAAAGGAATTAAGAAAAATATAATCAAAAAAGACATCACACATGAAAATTATAAACAAACGCTATTTGAAAATCAACAGATGCTACATAAGATGAAAACTATAAGAAGCCAAAACCATCAATTAGGAAGTTTTGAGGTTAATAAAGTATCGCTTAGTTGTTTTGATGATAAAAGATATATACAGGAAGATGGTATCACCAGCTATGCATATGGACATTACAAAATATAATTCACATTTTTTCATTCATTCTTTGTTTTCATTTTTTTCATTTCATTCTTTGTTTTCATTTTTTCATTCTTTTTATCATATCCCCCCATCCAAAGAAGTCATTACGTCACGGCACAGCTGTGCCGGTCTCAAAAACGAAGCAAAACTTACTTTAAAGCATTGCTACAGCTGGATGACTTTCAAAATATTTGACAATAGACAACCCATACTTATCAAACACTAACTCAATCTCTAGACAGCTATATGACGATTATACGACCTTGAATACAATAGAATAAAAATAGTCAGCAGGAAAAGTCCCATGACATCATCAACTTCCTGTTTTTCTAAGAATCAAAGACTTCCTGTGTTTCCGAGAATTGTGTCACGCAATGAAATAAAACGCACTTTGTTTTTTATTCAATAGTTCCATTTTTATCCTAGGTTTTCATCCTAGGTTGGGATCCTAGGTTTTTTATTCACTTGTGTAATATGGTCATATATGTTGACTTTCAGTCAACATATATCATATTGTTTTTGTTTGGATTCTGGTCTGGTCTAGAGATTGAGTTAGAGTTTGATCCCAGCATTTGATCTCAGAGTTTGATTTCCAGCATTTTTTTCAGCATTTGTTTCATTATAGGTGGTTTTCATGTTACGTCATCGCCTTCATGCTGGTGGACATAAAGAATAGTTCTCTCATTAGCTCCTTTTGTTCGTCCACCAGCATTTGTTCGTTTCACTATTGTTATCTATGTCTCTAGAGATTGATTGCAAACCACCTATTGGAGAAAAAATGAAATGATCCCGTGTCCCCCAAATACTAAAATGCTCTCGTGTCCCCAAATACTAAAATGCTCTCGTGTCCCAAAATACAAAATGCTCTCGTGTCCCAAAATACAAAATGCTCTCGTACCCCCAACTACTATACTACTGATACCTATTCACGAAAGTACTGGTGGCCCTTGTTACAACGCCAGTCTAGGAAGGCGCGAAAAATGGCCAGTGCAGGTGACTCACATGCATTGTTAATGCCCTCAAAAAAAGGTTGAAGCGGCGAGAGCGGAATCCCAGGGGACCTGTGGGCCTTCCTGGTAGTTTTTCATTAGGGACTCTGAACTTGTCAGTGATAGCGACAACAGTATCAGAAACATCAACCGTCAATAATAAATTTGAGTCAAGTAAGGTCTTGATTTGTGGGGACCCTTAAGCTTTTTGCCTCTCTTGTATGATACCGACATATGTAAACACAAAATATAAGTGAAATAAAATGGTGATTTAGATGAAATTGTAAGTGTCTCGTTCTCCTTCTACTTAGGACCTTCCCATTGTCGCCAAATTGTTTATGTCCTCCGTTAGATGTCCGGTGTGCTCCCATGCGAACGATCAGGACTTTCGATTCTGCCAACGGTGTGGCTATAAGCGAAAAGTCAGGACAACGGGAGGCGTCGATAGGATTGACGTCGATCTGGAGAACATCGACCGACGTTTACGGCAGCTAATGAATTTCGATCTCGCAACAAGCTACGCTAAGCAAAATGACTTCTTGAAAAAGGAGTTAAAAAAACCTTTCTCGTCTCACTTCCTGGCTCTGTTACCTTAGCAACTATGACCCCACGTGATATCTGCCAGTTCCTTGTTTTTAAAGACAAGGATGGGAAAACTATGATCACCGTTATGGTTGTAAGTATATTGGCCAAAAGGGAAGATATGACTGTGGATGTCCAGTGCATTTGTCCTACAAGACAGTAGACTCCTATATTGGTAAGCTACGAGCCATTTTTCATTCTATTGGGCAAGATGGCGAGTAGGACAAGCGTCTAGGCCTAGGCAACCCAGCGACCGACAAATAGGTGTAGGATCTCTTGAGGCTGGTAACCGCAGAACAATTACAGGCGCGGGTAAAACCGAAGCAAGCTACCCCGTTCTTTGTTGATAAGCTGACACAATTATGTTTACACTTGGAAGGGAAATTGCGAGATTCCGTGAAAGCGATTGACAGATTCGTGATAGCCCGCGACCAGGCATATTTTAAAGTGACCTTCTTTAGTGGCGATCGACAAGGAGACCTGGGACAGGTTAAGGTCGCTGAAATCCTACGATTCCTCAATGATGACGGGTTCCTATTCAACCACATTTGGGGAAAGACGCTAAGGGATGGGGATGAGAATGTGTTTGGAGTAAGAAGAAATCCGCAAGTGGAAATCTGCCCTATTCGAGGCATCGAGCGCTACATGGAGGTGGTGCGTGAAATAGGAGTGGAATTAACGCGTGGCTACCTATTTCGCCCAACTACACCGGATCTGTAAACGGTTTACTTTCTCAGCAGCTGAATCGCGATTAAAAGGTTATCTAAAGGAAATGAAGCCAGATAGTGGCGAGACTCTTCATGGGTTTCGCTCCGGATGTGCGATCACCCTAACTTTTACAGGTGCGGATCTGGTCGAGATTATGGACCATGTTGGCTGGACTCGTCGACACACAGCCCTATACTACATGCAATTGGCGAAGGTTTTGAACTCGACTGGGGCTTCGGCAAGGCTGACCTAGAACAACGTGGGTACAGAGCCGACCAGTACATGGCAAGACATTAATCAGTTGAAACGGTTTGTGCGTGTGTTTCCTTCGGACAGCCCAGAGAAGAGACTTCATGTTGATGAGGAGGAACGTCTGTGAGACAACGTGGACAGTCTCTCCCACCAGGGCTATCGGGCTAGGTTTGGGTTTAGTTTTGGGGAGTTACGACTAGGTTGTAGGGTAGATATCTTGGGCAACCTAGCAATGGCCTCCTTAGTTAGTTATTAGTATTGGGGAGGAGCCCATTGATAGACTGGTAAACAGGAGGACGCTGAATGACACAAAGGGACGGGAGCCAAATTTATTCCCAATCTGATTGCGGTGCGACAATGGATGCAGTGTGGAATAGATTACTATTCACGCTGTGAGCAACGCATATAAGATTAGTACATAATATATATAGTTAGGCTTAGCCTAACAGCGGCGCCCTCTGAAGACCCTCTGAACAAGCTTAACTAAGATGAAACTTAACTAATAGGTGAAAGGTCGGAAGCACAAGAATTAAGATTAATATTGACGACCGGGCTATTTTTCAATTTTAGCAATTCTCAAAAACAGTATTACCCGACCGTCTGCACAGTACATTTAGACCGTACAAAAGTTCACAAAAACAACTTTTTCTCCGTCTAGAATAACTATTACGACTATTTTCCGAATAAAATACACTTGTTGCTTGTCACAAAATGCCCGAGAAACTGATTTGGAAACCAAAATTGCAAAAATACACAAACATATTTGCATAAGGCGACGCGAGTATAAAATCTAAGTCTTGTTTTGTTTACATAAAATCGCTTTTCAATCTATGTAATGAATGAACAAACACATAAAAATGGTCAACACAATCTTCTTTCGAAAAATTTTATTCAAATCTCCATTAGTTTATGTTTAAAAGCAAAACGCAAAACGCGCATTGAGGCCGAGCCGTGTCTTCGATGAAATTCAAGAAATTAATACAACTGAATTTAAGCTACACGTTTAAAAACAATTCTCCAAAACTAACGAGAACACATTAACAAAAAGTCAATCACAGATTGATATCAAGATAAATTCCCATCGAAAAATGTAATTTGTTTTACCTTTAAGTTCCTCCGGCGACTACTGTGCTTGGAAATTCTTTAAATCTCCGCTTTGGTGCTGAAATCCGTAAAACGAACCCATCTCTCGCATTGCTAAAAACGTATATAGTTCCTCGAAGCAAGATTTTATCCCTGAAAGCTCTTCTTTTTCCACTAAAGCGGCTTCTGAGTATCCCTTAATTAGTATCCCTGTCTTGAGTAGCAAACCACGAAAAAATGCAGGAAAATAACGACTTTAATTTAAACCGTTTTCTCCGCTCAGTAAACACAGCAAAACATCAAAGTGTTTTCCCAGCTGACGTGACATTTGGCCGTGTAACCGCGCGAAAAAAAGCCTCGCTTTGGTTTCAACATGACGTCGTACGCGCATGTTTTGCGACGTCATACGCGCCCGCGAGCTAGTCCTGCGCGGCGGAGCTACCTGCGCGACGGAGGGTGGAGGGCACACGCGCGCCCGCGAAACATTCCGCTAGCCATGGCCATGAAAAATGACGGGCTAGGTTCTATGAGTATGGGGCTGCGCAGCCGGGCCGAGAGCTCCGCTATGAATAAATTGTCACTTTGGCTCAACTGCAGTGCGGTGGGGATTGTGCAAGTACGGGGCGATACGGTTACTTACGGGCAAGTCCTTGGAACTAACGCCAGAATTGTTTTCCCCGCCCACCCTATATAATAATAATAATAATAATAATAATAATAATAATAAAAATAATATTTTAACAGGGTGCGTCCGCAACTAACGTGGTTTTCAGGACGGCCCAGTGTAATAATTAAATTAAATTTATCAATAATGGTAAAAATACAATGTAAAAAAGCTACGGTGTTAAATATAAAAACTAATGGCATTATATACAAATCGAAGATAAAAAAAATGTACTATCGCTGAAAATTAATTACAAAAGCTAAAATATTAAATTTGATATTTTAAAGACTTGCTAATTTCTCCTATACATTCGCACTGTGACTATTGTCGGGTCGCCAAATTTATCCCCAATCTGATTGCGGTGCGACAGTATCACAGTGCCACTGTTCCACTGTCCCACCACATTATAGTACCGCACTATATCCAGAATTTATACACTGAATTGGTGTCAGTGTGTATTCAAATGGTGTATTTAAGGCGAACCTAATCATTAACAAATTGGTGATCCCAGTACACGAACCTAATCATTAACGAATTGGTGAGGTGAAACTAATCATTAACAAATTGGTGCTCCCGGTACACGAAACACAAGCCCAAGTTCTTATATAACTAAACAATACACTAGGAACAAGTTTACTATTTCCATTATAAAATGACGTATGATTTGCACACGCTCATATTAGTGACGTAGGTTGCGTGCATTATATAACTCGATAAAGCACGCGCGTGGCGTAAGGTGCGTGCTGTATTAAAGAAATAAAAAACGCGCCGAGTGCATTATTGAGTTATATAAGCATGCGGGAATTTTTAAGAACACGAGAGAAGTGCAGAGAAGCACGAGCCAAAGGCGAGTGCTTCTCGCACTTCTCGAGTGTTCTTATAAATTCCCAAGTGCTTATATAACTCAACAATGCACAAGGAACAAGTTTTTTATTTCTTTTATAAAATAAAAACGGTTATAATGAACCTTACGTCACGCGCGTGCTTTATCGAGTTATAATAAACTCGGTTTAACCAATCATTGCGCGCGCATTTCCTTGAGCATTTTATAAAGAGATATATTGAACTCGATCTGACCAATCATAGCGAGCGAATTTCTTTGAACATTTAACAAATGGACGTCAGTTTTTTATGCGTCTGTCCTCTCACTGATGATAAATTTCGTCATAACATTGTGAGGACAAGCGCATAAAAAACATCTTCATCAGTCCGCTTTAGCGTGGTGTCTGTTTAGCCTCTTGTAGTTCATCACATCTATTTTGGACGATTTTCTCGCTGAATAATTCTGAATTTGTAAAATAATTCTTGCCACATCGAGAACTCAGCGCTGAAACGTATGGTGACATTTCCTTGCTTTGTCCGTCTATACTCTTATTGACAAAAAAATAGCCACTCAGCGGGCGAAAATTCGCACAGTTATTGTAAAAATTTTAATATGGCAATAGTAAACGCATACTCATGCATTGCTGAGTCATATAAGCACGCGGGAGTTTTAATAAATACAAGAAAACTGCTTAGACAAGCACGAGCCGCAGGCGACTCTCACCTTTTTCACATCTGTGCACTTGATTTGCCAATCACTGTTTGCGTAAAAAACCATATATCCAGTCCAATTCGCTGTTTCTAGCAATAACCAAAACACGAAAATATTGAGTTAGTTAGAAACCACGCATACGTGCCGAAATAAACCAGATATATTTGTATTTGACACGTTTTGCTCCAAATGTCTATCGCTGCTGTTGCTGGTACCGGTGGTACTGTCGTTGTCTTCATCTTCACTGTCGTTGTCTGTTACTGTCTTAGTTTGTTCTTGTTGCTGCTGTCGTTGTTGTCGTTATTGTGGTCACAATCCTGACATTGTTCTTTTTGTCGCTGTAGTATTGTTGTTGCCGTTGGTTATGTTATCATTAGTCATGTCGTTATGTCGATTTTCATTCGATTGGGCACGCCTGATGTTGTTGTTGTTGTTGTTGTTGTCTTATGTTTCCACCATCGTTGATTGCGGTGTCAGTTGCTATTATTGTTGCTAACTTTGAAGCCAACAATGATATTACACTTAATCTGCCTGGAATTACCATTGACTGTTTTATAGGGTCGTTTCTACGGAAAACATTGTTTTTATTTCCTTTTTTTTTGCATGGCATTCACAAAGCCTATCGATTGGGAAATCCGACATTAATATCTTAATGTTATTGACCTTTCAGTCTTTATGAACCCCTTCTCTTTTGGAAGAGAGAGAAAGCCTTAAGTTTGTAGTTCTTTTAAATATTTTATAAGATGGCGGTGGTTATTAGTCTAGCTTTAACAAATACTGCGAATTATATTTCCTGCGATTTATTACTTACCGGGTGGAGGATTCCACGATATGTTCGCATAAATTCTTCCGGTGTTGTTGTAAAATGACACTTTGATGTATTTCTTTGCATTAAGCCCTCTAATGTTGATGTCATACGTATAATTGTGGCATAAATCTTTGTTTTCAAAAAGAAAAAAAAAACTTTATTAGTATGAAGATAGCAAAAATTGTGCCAGTGTTTTTGGTCGAATGAAAACGAAAATCATTACTCGTGAAGGAAAAGTCTACAGAAAACAAACCTTAATTGCTATTTTTGACTGTATGGAAATGCAGCAAACTTGAAAACTTTTATATTTGCGGAGATGTTTACAAATTTACTTGTGACCACGCTACCCTAAAATTTCACAAATCGAGGTTTTTTACGGTTTTTCTACTTTCTAATTACAGCTCCTACAGCCATAATGGTAAGATGTTCCGGTTCCGATCCGCTTCAAACAATGTTTAGAAACGTTGTCAAGGAAGCATAAATAAGCCATAATTTCCATAAAGTAACTTCGTTCGTTCTCTTCAGAACAAGCGGTAAGAACTTTAAACAATTTCATTCAGCTTCGACAAGGAAAAACCGTGGGTATACACGGCAACATTTCCACACCTATTTTTCTTCGTTCAGTCGTGTGACAAAGATATATATTTTCTTTCCTCTTCGTTCTCTGTCACAGTGATTCGTGGTTGTGTCTTTATTAAAACATTTAATATTCTACTCGGGCTTATCAGATATAAAACGACTATCACCAACTCGACGCTGTTATCAAATACGTGGCGGCCTTACAGTGCTATTGTTACCTTATATTTTCAGCAACTAATGTATTTAATTACTTGTATATGTTGTGGTGCAATTTTGTCCTTGGTGCAAATTTTATTTTCCTTTGTTTAAAACTCATTATCATACATTATCATACATTTCCATACCCAAAAGCAAAGGGAAATAAAATTAGCCTGTTCCAGGCGTTCAGATGGTGGGAAAAGCGCGGGAAGGCGCCAAGAAAAGAATGCGAAAAAAAAAAAGGCAAACTGCGCGCCTTCCCCAACTTTTCGTGCTTTCCCTACTATCTGAACGCCTGGAACAGGCTAAAATAAAATTTGAACCAAGTACAAAATTGCACCACAACATATATAAGACCCCGAAGAGGACCTACGTACATATACATAAGTGGAAACGCCTGTAATTTCACTGTTAACTGCGAACGACCGGAGACGCTGTCAATTTTCATAAATTGTAATAATCGTAAAATACTTATCTTCCTACGAGGTTTCATTTATTCTCAGTTACTTCATACTAGAGAAGCATGGCGACAAACATTGGCACTAAAATTAAGGATTAAGCCGACTATGTATTTAAAAACTGTACCGTTTGACTCGTTGGATTGCTTCGAATTTGCTTGAGGGCTCGAGGCATCTGTGTGAGGGAAAAAAAGAGCGAGAGAAGTCATTTGAACAGGTTCAAATTAAGAAACTGAGAACTATCGAGCTCGGTTGCCAAGTCTCCTCCAACCTGAGAAATAAGCTGATTGGCTGATTGTTTGTTTGATCGATTGACTGTTGATTAACTAAGTTTTTGACTTATCTTGCTATTGATTAGCTAATTAATTGATTAATTGATTGACAAATTGACTGAATGACTAATCGATAGACTAACTGACTTGAGTGGTCAATTACTCAGTGGGTGGGTTGAAGGATGGCATGATGGATAGATTAACTGCAGGAAGAAACGATCTATAGTTCAGTTGGATGATACAATAAATGATTGACTGACTATGAGCAATCATAACTTATTAAGCCCACCTCGTTTGATTCTCTTAAATAATGGCTTGGTCTGCTGAATGTCGTGTTTCCCTGAAAGAAGAGTACTTACTGTTAATCATAGTACTTCAGTAAAAAAATAAACACATTACCCATTCTTGGTTAGTTTCGTTTGTACGATGTTTATTCACTTGTTGTGCCTTGTAAAACATCATAAACTCACTCGCTCGCAAGCTCGCTCGTTCGATTCTGATGCCGGTTTCACAAGACAAAACACGTGAATAGAAATCGTACCCGCTCACCAACCGTGAAGTAATCTATATTTAGGAAGGCTCCAGTTCCCTTTTAGGTAACGAGTTCAAGCACAAGACTCTAATTAGTAGTGTTATTAAGGCTCCAGTATCCACTTTATCTAGCTTGTACAAAAAAGATAACTTCAATTGGCCGAGTGAAAACAAGATCCCAAAACAGTTGCTCTATATATAAAGAACTGTCCATGATAAGAAGCGGACGATAAAGAGTGCCTGAAAGCCTCCCTGAAAAGCTACAACGCTTCAAGAAGAGAAAGGTTTTTATTTTCCCACCCTTGCTTTTTCCCTCTCACTGTAGTTAGGGAGCTGGGAGCATGAAAAAGACTATTGTGAGGCGGGTTTGCCCTCACCTTTGCTGGAAACGAATAAAGTAAATGGTTTTGAGATTTCACAAACCAAAAAAAATGCCCCCTGAGAGGAGACATTTGCTCTGGACGTGCGCGTTACTAAAATGAACTATTGCCCATGCGCAGTTGAGCTCGACCGGCCTGGGCGCTAGTCCGTAAGTCACCAATCCACACACGTGGATGAGCCAAAATGGGCTCAGTCGAAGCATATTGCACTGAAAAATGGCAAAATGACGGGTTTTTTTTTTCGCTCCCACTAAATCATATTTCCTACCAAAATGTTCACCAGATCCCTGTTTCAAAACCGAGTGTGGATGTTGACATTACGCCTATTAAAATGAGTTATACCGCTAAAAGCGATGACCGCGTAGTTGAACTCCATGCAAGCCTTTACGTGACATTGGTTACTTCAAGGTCAAAATGACGGGACTTTTTTTTTAAGTTATTAAAATATTTTAACGTTTCCAGATAGAAAAATAACTAAATTACTGGAATCCGTGTGTGGATTTCCGTAAAGTAATTCATAAATGCAATGCAATGCAATGCAATGCAATACAATAAATATAATACAATAAATGGGCGAAATTTTGATTTTTCCTTCAAAATGCAATGCAATGCAATGCAATACAATACAATAAATATAATGCAATAAATGGGCGAAATTTTGATTTTCCCTTCAAATCAAAGGGCTCTTCAAGCCATCTCGTTAATGCGTTAGAAGGTGAGGTTAATAAAAAAAATTGGCAGTCTATGACTGCATGTAGCTTACTGCGCCTGTTATTACTTAGATCCCCCCCCCCCCCCCCCCCCCCCCCCCCCCCCCCCCCCCCCCCCCCCCTTGCCCCCTGGATTTGCAATAAAGTTTTGGAATCCCTAAATTTACAGGTAATGAGAAAAAACAATACATGTAATCGCATTCAGAAGATTTTGTTTTTATAATTTTCAAAACCGTGGTGACGAGTGCTATAAATTGGTGAAACGTTTTAAAAGTAATAAATATTGCGTGACGCATCATGACCCCCCCCCCCCCCCCCCCCCCCCCCCCCCGTGATTTCAAGACTAAATCGAAGTGAAATTTTTCTAGTTCCTAATAACTGCTTTGATTTTGCCATGTATTAGTTTTTCCTGGCTTCATAGTTTATTCAAAGTGTTGTCGCAAATACACAATATTTCCTTGAATGAAAATGTCTTTCCCTTGAATAAAAGAGTTAAACGCTTATCAGAATTCAGTGATTTTCTGCTTCCGGAAGGCTTAGCGATTTGTTTATCCTAATTGCAGCGCTAGCGTCTGCGAATTATATTATAAACATCACAAAATAATATTTAAATTCAGCAACCTACTTTATAATATCTAGTGTTTTCTAAAATTTCCGACTTTTCATGTGTATATAGAATGCCATTCTTATCCAATTTAGTTTAGTCTCAAGAGGAAAACGCGTCAAATTATCGCATCAAGGAAACTGTCGGCCACGCAAATTTGTTCAGCATCTGGCGAATTTCTCGCTCGACCGATTGTGGTCAAGTTTTCTAAATATTTGTCAAAAGCTACTATTAAATAAGACAAAGAAACAGTCTATGAAATGTTTCTTACAAAGTAAATGGACATTAAAAAATGTGACTTTCTTTACCGTTGTTTTCCAGGAATGCTTGAAAATTGTTAGTAAAGTCTGCCGCTTCGAGTATAAATTCTGAAAGAAGACATGTCCTCACTTGTGACAAATTTCATCGCTTTCAGCTCTCAAACCACCACTACAAAGGCATAAAAATTTTCTAAAGGACTTTTTCTTTCCATTTCGAAGTCTTAAAGGGCGTGCTTTCATTCCGGTTATGCAAAATGAACGTCTACAAAATGAAAGCGTGGAGTTCACGGGCGGCCATATTTGTTAGAAATCTGATAGTCTTCTGAGGGAACATTCGATTCGGGCCATTCGAAGCTATCCTCGACAAACGTTGAACAACCGACGAGGTTCCAAAACAAAAAAGGAGTTAAGATCGGGGAATATCGGGTCAAAATCGGCAGAGTTCGTTGTAGGCTCGGATTCTATTGTTACACTCACTCACTCACTCACTCACTCACTCACTCACTCACTCACTCACTCACTCACTCAAACGGAGGGTGTCTCGAAAACCTCAGACCTCAGACCCCCAAAAAACTTAGACCCCTGGGTGTCTCGAAAACTCAGACCCCCCAAAAACTCAGACCCCTGGGTGTCTCGAAAACTCACACCCCAAAAAACTGGGGGTCTGAGGTCTGAGGTTTCGAAGTCTGAGTTTTCGAGACACCCCTCAAACGGATAGCATAGTAGCTTTCGTAGTTTCGTAACTCTCTTGTGGGCTTCGCAGTACACTTGTGGCAAGTCTAAAATTTAGGAAGGCAGTGAATATGCAATAACCTAAGGTAATATAGAATTGGAAAAAGCGTGTTTTTTGGAAGTGAATTGTTGATACATATTCTGGGGGGGGGGGGGGGGGGGGGGGGGGGGAGTACTCCCGACAATTAAGGGTAGGTGTGTGCCGCCTGAAGCATCAAAAGCAACCATTATAAACAATTGATAATTTTGTTTTACGAAATAATAGATTTCAATATATATTTTCTTGCTTTAAGTCTGCTATATTCTTTGCTAATTGAGCTACGTTGAGCACTCTAAGGCAACTCTCTTGCGTCAGGATTTCAATGCGATAAAGCTACGTTGAGCACTCTAAGGTATCTGTCTTGTCCGCTTCACGATTTGAATGTGATGGGAATAACACACCGACTGATTGATATTCCTCTTCTTTTTATAAGCGGAGAACGTTTTCTCTGTCTTGCTTGCCACTAAAAATAATACATTGTCTTTTTGTTTGTTTTGTCAATTAGCTCCCATATAGTGCCAATATTTTTCCTTTAAAAATAAATCAACACGCTGAAATCGATTATAATGCTTGCTTGATAAACTTTTGTTAACTAAATCAGCAAAATTATTACGTCTTTTACATACTATTGCATAATCAAACCGTAATGGCAATGAATAGAACAAAAGCCAAATCCATACTCTTGCACAATCAAACGGGAACATTTTTAGTTAGCTGAATACGCAAAATCTCACCTCTCTTGCATACTATTGCATAATCATGACACCTCAACATTTAATAACCATTCAAAATTGAAATTTCTCTTTAATAATCAAACCGTAATAGGAATGATTCAGTATTCCAATGACTACTGAAAAGGGACATTAACGTTAATTTTGCAGAAAAGCAAATCCATTGTATAATACAATCAAATTAGGCCCCTTCACGAGCGACGCATGAAAATAGAACGCGTGTTTTATTTCCGATTTGACAGCCTTGTCAGATAAATGACCACAAGTTGCTTCTTATTGTCTAAAATTAATTGCCGACTCGCTTAAGCTACCTGCTTTGGTGGCTTAAATTTAACTAGAGTTTAACTCAAATAAGCTGACTCGCTTAACTTTAAGCAAATTGGAAAACCAACTCTTTTGCTCTTCACGGTTAGTCATCCCGAGTACACAACGTATCGCAGAACATTCCTCACAATTTTTCTTTTCACGAACATTTCCGGTTGTCACTCGCTAAGCGACTTGAAAAATCGCTCTTCAGGGTTAGTCATCCCTTTCCGGTTGTAACTAGCTAACGACTTGAAAAATCGCTCTTCAGGGTTAGTCATCCCGGGTACACAACGTATCGCAGAACATTCCTGACAATTTTTCTTTTCACGACATTTCCACTTGTTACTCGCTAAGCGACTTCAAAAATCGCTCCTCGCGGTTAATCTTCCCGAGTAGACAAGGTATCGCAGAACATTCCTGCCAATTTCTAGAATTTTCTATCAATTTTCTATTTAAGTGCTTAAAACCACAAAAACAATAAATCCAAGATAAGAAACAATCTGTCAGGCGATGAGGACATAGCTCTAAAACATTTGTAAAACAACTCTGCTATAAACCCGCGTATAAACCTCAGAAAGCGGACAAACATGCAAGGTGAAATTTCTTAGCTTCGTCGAGCGCGGAAAATGTCAGCTATAAACCTCAAAAAGCAAACAAAGATACAGGGTGAAATTTCTTAGCTTCGTCGAGCGCGGAAAATGTCAAAGCGCAACTCACCCAAATCACCGTAAATAAGAACTGTACGCGAAAAATGTCAAAGCGCAACTCACTCAAATCACTTTAAATAAGAACTGTAATACCCTTGTGGTGAGGTCATAGCTCTAAGAACTGTAATACCTTTGTGGTAACGTAACGTAAGACATAACAAGTTCATGACAATTCAATACCCTAGGGAAATTAACAATAGGTCCGGGGGTGCCCCTCAAACATTTTAGTGGCGGTATGTGACGCACTTCTTGAAATCCTAACCTGTTTAACCAACCATATCCTCGGTGCCCTAATATAGCTTCTATAAAAAAGAAATAAGTAACCCCCCCGGACAAATGTTAACAAAACTAAACAAAGAACCTTTGTTAACAACTTTTGTCCATTTTTCGTAGTGAATCGTACATCTCGTTTACGCGCAAGCGCATTAACGAGATAAAAATGGCGTTTTCGCTGTGATTTTAAGGGTCAAATTGGGAGTTTGGGGACGAGTAAAAAAATTAGAGGCAAATGTCATCCAATTTTTTCTCATGTTAATCGGTTTATAGTGCTTATCAAATAAACGGCAACTAGCACTAGAGTGGCCAAAATAAATATGGTTTTCTCTTGCCCAGCAAACGGAGCTCAGCCTCGGCAGTGTACATAATCAGTATTGATTTAGTTAAGCGAGTGAGAGGTACAAATATTAATTTATTAATCTTCACTTGTGAAAAGGCATGGTTGATAAGTTCTTAATCTGTGGTTAATTGAGTCATGTGTGGTGGCTTTTTTTATCTTCTCGGGACGTTTAGCCGTTCTATTTTAAAACTTTATTAAACCAAACAGATCAAAACAAATCTGCAATAGTCGGACTAACTCAACCGTCACGGTAAGTCTGTTGTACTGATAAATACTGACCTTACTTAAACATAGGGTGGTCTACCTGTGGCATAATGAATGCTTGCTATAGGCAGATTTACCACTACCACCACTCTTCGTAGAACCGACGACTTACACTTACACTTACCAATTTTTTGGAGGCACTCCTTGTAACAAGATTGTCGACTTGATAACTGTAATACCTGTAATAACACAATCAAATTTGTCAATCGATTGAAAGAATTTTTTAGCTGAACGTTAGGTAGTGTTTACAACAGGAACGACCGTGTTGTATCATTAAAATCACGAGCCGAAGGTGATTGATTGGTGATTGTAAATCTGATACAACACGGCTGCTGCTGTTGTAAATCTGATACAACACGGCCGCTCATGTTGTAAATCTGATACAACACGACCGCTCATGTTGTAAACACAACTTAACATTAAATTTGCTGGATTGGTTGTAGGAGACATGCGAGTCTTTCCTTTATTGACCTTGGAAAGTTTTTATTGAAGTATTTTGTGCACATTCCAGAAATCTAAAATCTGAAATGAGATATTTTTCTTTAAAATTGCTTAAGCTTTTGCTTCCGGTTTTAGATAGCCCGCGAGGACGCGCGCGCGAGGGGAAAGCACAAAAGGGAGAGGAGGTTTTTCCTTTCGCGTGTTCCACCCTCGGGCGCGTCCCGAAAATTTCGCCTCATAAATAAACCGGCGTTTGCTATGCAGATTAGGTGTCAGACGATCCGAGATATGTACGTGTCTCTTAGAGCATCCGATTCCGGAGTGGGCAAATATATTTGTCGCAATGCTGAGTTATCGTTTACACTGAGTAAACGATCCGTAACGAGCTAAAGAAAGTCACGCTCACTTTGTGAGAGCGAGCTCATTTTCTCCTGCGCAGCTGGTGACTACGAGTATTGTCAGAATGATTGTACGTTACTGGATAAGAATAACAATGATGAATATATAGCTAATACTATCTATATTTCAAAAGCTGTTGCTTCGTTTTGGAGATTGGAGTAAATACGTACGTGATCTCATAGTTAAAACTTCCTGTTCCTGTGCTTTTTTAGCATCTATTTCCTGTTTTGTTTTTATGTTTATTAAATACCGAGTTACATGTCTGTAGTTCATTGCCCAAAACATCCCTTTAATATTACACATAGCAATCGATCCACAACACGCGTGGGGGTGGGTGCATCTACAACCAAACTTTCGTTGCGGGTGAGGTGAGAAAAAAAAACAAGCTACCGGCAGATGAAAATGGTGCAAGACTTCAGCAATGATTGATCGCTTTATTGCTACATCTCTGTTTCGTATGATCAAAGAATGACCACGCTCGTCAGGCAATTACAACAAATGACCGGTAAATTTTTAATGCTGGCGCGCACGGTATGATACAAATGGCTGCTAGGTAGCAGTAATGTATAACGTAATTCTAAAGTTCCTGATCACGAACTTGTTTCGGTGGCGTCATAAATTTGCTAATTCGTAACGTTTGTTTAGGCTGCATGGATCTTTGATTCGGTTATCACTGTTGCTTGGTAGACCACGTTAGACTGGAGGCATTTTTCTTCAAGAAGGCATTCGGATGTCTTTCTACAGTTGCACTTCTTTTCTGATTGTTGTGTTGACGTCGTTGTAGCGTCGGATAGTATCTTTTTGTTGTGTGACGCGATGATGGTTTTTATGTTGGGCATGCATGAGTAACTAAGTTTGAGTGTATGTCTGTTGAAAGACATGAAATTGGAAGGGTGGTTCTTGGTGAAGCATTTGTCGACGGTACTTAAAATTTTTTTGCCAAGGTTGGTTTTGACGTTGGAGTCCTATGAAGGGTTATGATCTGCGATTTCTACAAACTCAGCTTTCTTCTTTCATTTTGAAGTTCTTGCAATAGAATTAGGCAAAACTTCTGCTTCCTTTTGTGGGGCACTTTCACCAGGAACTTCACCTGGATGATGCACCACGTAAACCGTTGACCTAGGTGAAATAGAGAGGTCTAGGAACTAGGCAAGCGGAAATCCAAATCCAAAAAAACTTCATTAAAAAAAAAACGAAAACCGCAACGGATGTTAAAGCCGAAAAAACGGAAATTTTGAGTGTAAAAGCCAAAAAAAGAACAATCTCAAAAATGATCAAACCCCCTCATCAATTTGCGCGCTCATCGCCACAAAATTACGAGGTGAGATAACAGTAGAATCATCAATTACCGAAAAATGTTACATGTCAGAAATAAAGTAAAATATTAAATAAAAAAGGTGCTGAATAAAACAGTTTTAAAATGAAACGCAGAAATGTTCAATAACACAAGTAGTCCACGTGATTTGGCTCAACTCGCAGCCACCAAGCGTTTATTAAGTAATATCCGTAACATAATAAAAACATGAGCTCAGTTATTGTGGTGCCAGTGGTTATATTTTTTTTTATTAATGTTTTGTAGCTAGTATAAGTGTGCAAGAACGAGAGTGCAAGAGCGAGAGAGCTATCAGTGCGGTCACTGGAATATATATATATACAGTCGAACCCCGCTATTTCGAACTCGGTTAATTCGAATTCCCCGTTATTTCGAAATCAGGTCGAATTCCCTTGGATTTACCCTTATGTTTTCAGTCATTTACTATCAGCTATTTCGAACTCGGCTATTTCGAACTGATTCTTCTTTCCCTAGGCCTAAAATCAACCCCGTTATTTCGAACTTGTCAAGAACAGAACAAAAAATAACAACAAAAATCTTTATTCGTTAGTTATTATAGAGTTTATAATACTGGCCTGCAGGTAGCAGAAGCTAATCTAGGCAGATACATACATCAGAGCACAGCTGGAAACTTATTGCCTTTTATTTGAACTCATATTACGTAGTTGGTGACTTGACAATGCTTGATTAACGTTCAGTGCCCCATTACCGCTAAGAAATTCCAGCTGTTGTGGATCATGACATAAGGTATTCAATAACAAAACAACAGAACATTTAAAGATTTTTCGTAGCAACAGCATCTGCTGATTTATCTGACATATGATCATTATTATTTAATTAATGTCTCTTTGCATACTGTATTTCATTAAAAATGATTCATTGTTTACGAATTTTACGCTACCCCGGTTATTTCGAAACCCCGCTATTTCGAACTTTTTTTCATTTCCCCTGGGACTTCGAAATAGCGGGGTTCGACTGTATATAAGAACAAATGCAACAGGCATGCCCCTATTAGGTCGCGATTGAACAAACTTGAATGAGAGTCAAGAAGACTGAATGTCGGAAGATCTTGTTGTGAATGCACAAGAGATAGCGTCAGAGCTCGTTCAGTTCCTAGAGTTGGCAGACAAACGAAAGCAATCACCTGTTCTCATTAAAGTTTTCGCAGATTCAAACTTGAGTGCGCACAAGAGTCGGTTTATAGAGTGTATGAGTGTCGATGGTCAAGCAAGTTGAAAGTCGGAGCGATGGAGTTTGAATGTTTGCCAACTGTTGATATTTGATGTAGATTGAGAGATAGCAAGAGCTCATCAGATCCAACAGTTGGCAGATAAACGTAAAAGATCGTCTGTTCTCGTTAGAATTTTCGCAGATTCAAACTTGAGTGCGTACGAGCATTGTCGACGCGGTCAAGTTTGAAGTCGGAGCGATGGAAATTGAATGTGTGACAGCTGTTCATGTTTGATGTAAACTGAGTACAAACCCTTACTTGCCTTAAGTGTTCCAAAAGCATGCACGCCAAAACTATCGGCTTGAATATTTATGTTGTCGGGGCCTGTGAAAATGATTCTTACCTTGGCATTCAATTGTGTCTCAATAAGATCCTTGCTCAAATGAGAACAATTCCTTAAGCAATGCGTCATAGTTTGTACGGCTTTTTCATGATGGATGTTTATGGCGCAGCATAGTTGTACTGCATAGAGCCCAAGGCACGTAACAGACAGAAGGTGGTAGAGCGTGGATGTCAACATAACGTGTTGTCGACACTGAACTATATTGAAACACTTAGTGGTTTTAAATCAACGAATCACTGTCCGTAGAAACTAGGGCGATAAGCTAGTCCTCGATTTGTAAGATTTACTGAAAGAAAAGAATTTGCTTCGCAATGTAATACCCACGTAACGCGCCCAAGTTGGCATGCGTGATAGGTGAATTGAAACGTCATGAGGACCAACATATATTGTTTTACGTCCATAGACTGACATGATTGATAAAAAGAAAAAAAAAACAATACTAAACGATTTACAAAGATTATGTCATTCGGGCGTTCCGACTAGCTAATCAGTTGGGTTGCATAATGTAAGGCAGCGAGCCTTTGTGATATACCGTAAGCCCGGGGGCGGCTGATCTGAACATCGAAACTGCTGGACTAGGACTCTGGGACTTTAGGAATCGCCTGTCATGATTATGGAGAAATAGGAGAAATGACCGTTAATGGAAATCATGCTGCTTAATTCTTAATTCTTAATTCTTGGATCCGACGTTTCTGATCAGCCAAAAAAACACATAAGAATGAACGAGAAGTCCAACGTTATCTCAGTAGAATAAACCAATTATGATATCGAAATACAACTATCGAAATACAGGAAGCGGAGTGATATGTCGCGGATGCAGATTAACCATTATCAAAATAACTAGCCCTATACGAAACACGTAGCCATGAAGTAATTTCGATACACTAACAAGTGACGTGAAAAAATGGTTATTATCAACAAATGCATAGTACTACCTTCAAGCAGACATAATGGTACCTATGTTTGAAGAAAAGGCTTTATCTGCAGCCTCTAAGTGAGTGTGACAACACGGTAGGTAAAGCTATTATCGGTTACCCACGTCTGGTAGTTTTTCTTTTTTTTTTCTTTTTTCTTTTGGAGTGGAGACAACGTCATAACATTCATGCATCAGGATTTCATGACCCCTCGCAAAACCGTCAGCACAAACGGCTGTATCAAGACTGCAAAGTTTGAAAAAATTATATGAGAGCGTTTTCGAATAAAACTAAGACTTTGCTTCTGAAAAAATGCTTATTCTACTCACAGAAGTAGAACTTTTTTTAGGGAAGCGTTTATTTGAAAACTAGTCCATAAAATAATTTTAAAATCTTTTGAGTCAAAGTCCATTTTCCAAAGTTTCATTGCCGTATTATTTGCTGACAGCTGGTTTATTTCAGGACCTTCTCTTAATTTAACCTCCAGGGCCGATAAACTGATTTACGCATCTTTTTCTAAACTAGCGAATGCACACATCTTAGTCATACTCGAAGAATACAAAAATTTGCTTTTCTCTTTGCGTTGATGTTGGGCACAAGCCGTGAAATGTTTTCTTATCGCATGAGGGCTTTAATATATTGATTCGAAGTCTCACCGTGCAGCCTCGTCACATAATTTGTTGAATTTTAAGCCCAAATCTACATTTCTTGAATCAGTTTTTCACTCCCTTATGTAACATTGCCTTGTATTTATTATATTTAAAGCCCCCAAAACGTTCAAATCAAGTTTATAGCTGATTTCACCGATTGTTCATATCCAAAACACACCACGCTCATACAAAACCTTTGAGCTGACAGCATGCAAACTTTGTCTGAGTCACGTAGGGGGTCTATCTATTTTTAGTAATAGTGCAAAGCGCTATTGATAGGCCCTTTGCATAACGTCATAACATGACTTGCATAACAATACTGCCATCCAGACACGGTTCAGTGATCGGAATGTTTCATTGTCTATACATTGTTTTGCGAAATCCCACTGTTCTCCATGCCATCCAGTCACTCATTGTTTTGACATATTTGTGACGTTATGCAAAGGGTCTATTGTCTAACGATTTGAACTTTGTGACAGAATGACGCACAACACCTGTGATGTTATGTTTACCAAGCATATTAATTTAAGATAATAAGAAAATATTGGAGCTCCTTTTTGTGGAATAGTCTCTATTTTAGTGATTTTCGTATATGTATTCTTTAACTGAAACCTATATTTGGTGGTCAGTTAGACAATACTTAACGTCGACCGTACGATTTAATTGTTGAGTACTATGCTAATGATTTGTGTGTCGCTTTTTACCTCGCTTTGATTTCTTACCCCCAAAACAGGACAGACATCTGTTCCATACAGTGTTTGTATTTATTCGCTCCAAGTACCAGTGTAAAGTTACATAGAATGTAATTTATAAATTTAATATTACAGTGATTACAGTTAACCTGTGAAACACTCTCTAACAATTAGTGTGTGATAGTCCAAATTAAACAAAAGAAAACAATGTAATTATTGTCTGATAGTGCGTACTATTCTACTAAATATTTCACGGGTTAACTGTAATCACTCTAATTCATAGTCTGCGAATTTATTGAAACCGTGACAACTTGCTAACTTCCAAATTACACGCTAACACTCCCCGTTATTCTCGGGTTTTCAAGTCTTAGAAGAAATTAGCTTCTAACCTTTGATTTTAGTTGCGTTCCATTCATCTGAGCGGTAGTCTGATAAAAACAATTCTTCAGACACTGCCTCTTTGTTTGCCCGTTTTGCTGTTTGTCAACATCTAGAGCGCAGCAGTGTAAAAGTACGGCGTACAGCCAAAGGCACACAATGAAGAGAACGCGGCTGTACCATGCGCGATTTAGGGGTAACACTTATTCTTTTGTTAAAACAATAGAATATTAGAGCACAAAAGAACGACAATACAATAGAATACAATACCATAGAATATATTAGAATACATAATTTTACCTAATACAATGAATGTGTACAATGTACAATAGAGCTAACACCCTAAATCGGGCATCATATGAACGCGGCAAAGCGTAGATTTAAACATAACCAATGTGTGTATACCATGCGCGATTTAGGGGTAACACTTATTCTTTTGTTAAAACAATAGAATATTAGAGCACAAAAGAACGACAATACAATAGAATACAATACCATAGAATATATTAGAATACATAATTTTACCTAATACAATGAATGTGTACAATGTACAATAGAGCTAACACCCTAAATCGGGCATCATATGAATGTGTGATATCAACAGAATACTTAGCGACAATTGTGTTGCAGTGATTAATTCCCCGTTGGCTTGACGGGCTTCACCTGCATGACATGCGCAAAAGGAAAATTGTAAATCGAAGATAGGACTGGACTGGGCTACACTTGTAAAACGAGGACTTGTAAGCCACAAAATACATGTGGTGGATTTTTGTTATACGCTTTTAAGGTTATCAAACGCTTTTTAGGGTTATCAACGTTGAGGGAGCCTATTATTTGTAAACCCAGTGGTTTCCTTTGGGCTTCCTTGCCACTACATTTTATATTTATGTAACTGTTTTCAATATATGGCAATTAAAAAACTTGAACTTAAGTCAGCACTGGCATGCTACAGCACATAAGATATAAGAATGACGAGAGGGATTGTTGTACGTACCTTTTATGAGTCACAATGTGTAGATTGGTACAGCTTAGAGTGCTAAATTTTAAAATGACCACCATTAGAATTACCCCAGTACCAAGGCCGAAAAAAATTATAACAGGAAGTTCGCCTGCTACAGACCCTATAATGAGATGTGACATGCGATACCAGAGTCCCGATTAGACGCGTCATTAGCAAACATTTGAGAACATATTTAACCCCCAAAGTGTTCCGTGATTTTCCAGTTTCCGTTTTGCATTTTTGACTATTCTTTGATGTCATTTTAAAAACCAAAAGACGTTCACACTGTTTTTTTGTTTCACCGAAACCAAAAAATAATCGTCCAGTGGTGTAGATGGATGTCTCTAGTCTTAGATGGACTGTTTATATTTATACCCCTCATCTGTCAAAGTCAAAACATACAGATGCAACAACAACAACAACAACAATTTATTGAGGTATTTCCATATCTATACAAGGCAAATGATAATGATTTGTGTTGTCGCTTTTTACCTCGCTTTGATTTCTTACCCCCAAAACTGACATAGCCCCCAAAACATGACAGACATTTCAACTGAAACGGAAGCGTGGCGCACATCCCAGCCCTGAATTTCCGTTTCATTATTTATTTTAATATGTTGCTTCCTTTTAGACTATTCGAGATTTTTACGGCATCTCTTAGAACATCCTCACAAAATCGCCTCAAAATGACTCAGTATGTCCCACTTTACAGATACCATGCACATCCATTACCGAAAGCTGAATTAGAATCATAGCAGAACATTTTAATTCACTGAAATATCATAAAATATTCCACATGATTAGCGCTCAACTCGCAGCCAAAACGTGCGCAGTTTTACATCATCCGGTGGATTACTTAAAACCGACTGGATCATATTTTTAGTGAGCAACAGCAAGAGAACGTACCACAACAGCATGGTGCATGCTCCAACCGTCTCTAATTACACTTGTGATTCGTAAAATATCAACATCTAAAATTTACTTTACAATTCTTGTACTATTGCTGAATTTTCCAGTGCTGTCAGTGTATAGAACAATTGTGTTTGTCATTCGTCGAGACATTTTCCCGAAGTTTAAGAGCGGAAGTGGAGGAAGTAGTGGTGTTGCTATGGATATGTGATTACTTGCGTGTTTATAGGCATATCACTTTAGTGTTTTGGCTCGAAAAAAAAATGTGGTTTGAATGACAAACGGAAAATCGGTAACCATTAACCAGCTTCCAATTAGTAATATTAAACACATATAAGAAAAAAGGCAACAAACATGCCCCTATAAAGCTGCGATTGAACGAACATAAAACGAGTGTCAACGAGAACCGACGAGGTCAGTATTAAGAGACAGCGAGAGCTTATTCAGGTCCTAGATTGAGTTGAAAGACAAACAAAAGTTATCTAATGTACTGAGTGCACAGGATCGGTTTAAAGAGTCAAAACAAGTGTAACGTTGGAGCGATGGGGTTTAAATGTGTGTCCATTGTTAATGTTTGTTGTAAATCAGTTACCTTATTATAGAAATTAACAATGCACTTTTATTAACGCGATTTTACAAAATTCGCGTTAATTTAATGTATCTTAATTAATGTCGATGTAAATTTATTGCACGCTATTTTACAACATTGTTACCTTCATTTCATTGCAAAACCTTATTAGTTCATGACTCCTCAGTATTGGCTCTTCAGAGTCACTAAGATCTGACAGGACGTCTTCGTTTAAAATCGAAGTGGGTTCCCGTCTTCGAAGCAAGAGTGTTTCCTCGGTAGTACGCTCGCCGTAAATAAATGCGTACTGCGTGGCTGGCTCAAAAGGCGTCTGTGTTTATTTGCATAGAAAGCACAATTATGGCGTACGGATCCTCTACTTTAAAATTCGTCATAGGTTTAAGAGGTTACCATGTGTATCGTTCAGAATTGTTTGTGCAGCAACTGCAAACCGGTCGTGTTTGGTTTCCGTCAATCAAACGAGTGAGCAGCTTTTAGTGATTTCACGGAGGCTTTGAAAGATCTTTTGAATTGATAGGGTCCTGTTAGGCTTCAAAACCTGAAATTTTCGGCTTTAAAAAAACTTAGAAACATCCGTGCACTTGTCTTGAAAGGTTTTATTGACGGAAGCCAAAACGCAGTTTGGCGTTCAGAAATGTAAAGTGCGAGTTTGCAGAATTATGAAAATCGCAGAAAATAAAGCAAGATGCTTATCGAAAAATTCTCGTTAATTTAATGCATGTAAACCTAACTTTTGAAAAATTCTCGTTAATTTAGTGTAACGTATATTTTCTTCACGTTGTCAACATGCATTGTTAATTTCCTATAATAAGGTAAGTGCAAACATTGTTCAAACATAGTATAAACATAGCCTCCATGCTAAAACTACAACCATTTTCAATTCCATTGAAAATAGTTTGATTCTTACCTTGGCATTCGGTTTTCTTTCAACACGATGTCTGGTCAATTGAGAACAACTCCTCAAGCAATGCGTCGTGGTTTGCTCGGCTTGTTCACGATCGATACCAACGGCGCAGCATAGTTGAAAGAGTACTGCGTAGAGCACAACGCACGCAACAGAGAGAAGACGGCAGAGCGTGGATGTCAACATAACGTGTTCTCGACACTGAACTGTATTTTAACACATAGTGGTTTATATCAATGAGCCAATATCCGTAGTAACTACAGCTATAAGCTGGTCCTATATTTGAAATATTTTAAATTACTTAATATAATATGTAAAACGAGAAGCACACAACCCAATTTATAAGTCGGGCTTGGCTTGTCGCCAAGCAGCTCCCACGCGCAATAGAGCGTTTCACTCATTCCCGTGGGAGTAGTTAAGGACTTGGCGGTACCAGATCAGTTTTGCAAAACTGATCTGATACCAAGCCAAGTCTTAACTACTTCCCATCTGTTGGATTAAAAAATATAGAAAAATCAAATGAAACTATATGTTAATTGAAACAAAGTGCGTTTATTCCATTGCGTGATTTCCTTTTCGTCTAAACGCAATAAAACGCTGTTTATCCATCAGTGATATCAAAAGTGTGTGAAATATTATGCCTTCCACTCTTGTTTATATTGCTTGAGTTTCCTTCGCGTGGGAATATTTATTGTCTCATCACCTTTTATGACAACCATCAAAGAGTTAGCATTTGGATTAAAAATAACATCTACGCAATGGAACAAAGATAGTTTCCCACGCGTGGGAATATTTATTGTGAGGAAATGAGTCATCAGATTGTAAACAGGATGGAGTTATCGGTGTGTGACATTCTCGGAAAAAACAGGGGAAGCCCCCTATGAAATGAGTCATCACTATAGCTATTGTTTCAGATCACGAGAGAAAATATTTTCAACATATTATGGGGTTTGATTTAACTTTACAAGATCTCTCAACTTTGCCCGGTCTGTTCTAAACTCAATAAAACGCTGTTTATCCATCAGTGATATCAAAGGTGTGCGAAATATTATGCCTTCCACTCTTGTTTATATTGGTTCAGTTTCCCACGCGTGGGAATATTTATTGTTTCATCACCTTTTATGACAGCTTCCATGATTAGCATTTGGATTAAAAATAACATCTACGCAATGGAACAAAGATAGTTTCCCACGCGTGGGAATATTTATTGTGAGGAAATGACATCGTTCGGTAGCAATAAATTCGCGTAATAACATCTACGCAATGGAACAAAGATAGTTTCCCACGCGTGGGAATATTTATTGTGAGGAAATGACATCGTTCGGTAGCAATAAATTCGCGTTAGCCGATTTTTACATGTTCGCTATTTTTGTTTTCTGGGAATTTAGACACGCACCGCTTATAGCTATTGTTTTAAAAAAATATAATCTCATATAATAGTATAGAATGAATTATTGTAATTTGGATATTCACGATTATATGATGAGTATTGGTGAGTTGACCTGTCCCTTTTGTGATGAGCAATTGGCAGAAGTTGACAGAAGTGTGAGAGTGGTCAAGTCATGCTGTAGTGAACAAGATATAAATAGTATAGATGGTATGAGCGTCTGTCTAAATTGCGGTTCCGTCCATGGTTATGAATTAGTTAATTCATATGTTGACTTTCATGAAAATTTATATAGAATAAGAAAAAAGAGTGTATATGTAAGAAAATATCATATCGAAAATACAATCAATAAATATATAAAAGAGATTCATTTAAGTTTTAATGACCGTAACAAAATATATAAGATTTTTGGATTAATAAACAACGTGTTACCAGAAGTCAATAAGAACCGGAAACGGATGATTAGTGTAACCTATGTTTTGAGAAGATTATTAAAAATTTTAGGATTACCTTATGATAAAATAAAAATAACTTCTTCTAAAAAGACATTAAAATTTTATGAACAATGGTGGGATGATGTTTATAAATTAATAAAGAATGGTGTCAACAAAATTATTAAAAGGTGACCTGTTGCATGATTCTCATAAAATAAAATTTACTCGAATTTTTTATCATACTGTTTCTCGAATTTATCAGCAAGAGGACAAAGATCGATGATTATTTCATCTAACTGTCTCATTTCATTGATGAAAACAGTGTGGTTGAATTGATTTCCTCTTAAAAAAGACCGTAGATCAACTAACACTTTTTCATAAGTCATATAAGAAAATTTAGACATTTCAATTTTTCTCTTATAGTCCTTGATTTCAGATATTGTCTTAAGCAATAAACCAGCTCCAGAAATAGAAGCTAGTATAGCAGGATTTAATGTGATACTACCAGCTATTGTACCAATAACTACTAAGCCTGTTGAAGTAACATTTACAATTAAATTCAATCTCTTAAAATATTTGAAAGCCTTTTTATAACACCAAAAGCGTTTGTGGTAATATCTATATAACGCTTTGATTTCAGATAATTTTTCTTTGCTTATACACTTATCGATATGATTAAATTGAAAGATATCTGTTTTAGTCATTCTATTCTATATATTATTAGTACATATTATATTTTAGGATTTGAAATAAGACAATATAATACACCACTTATTTGGCCCATTATTGGAGATCTTTTTACTTTCTTCGGCATTGAAAGGAAGCAATATGTGTATCCAGGCCCCATTTCATAGTCATTATAAAATCTTCCAAATGCATCATGAAAAATAGCATGTTTAATTAAAAATTGGTAATTGGTATTTAGAGTACAAGAACCTGGTCCTATTAATCCAATGTCAGGGTGTTTTTCTAATATTTGGTTCATTGATATTGGCTCATTCAAATAGTTAACGTACAAAAATTGATATATTAAAGCCGATTTTAATATTTCATCTTTAGTATTAGGATGTAGGTTTTTTTGGGTTGTGAAAAATTTATTACAAAAATTAATTGCTTGCTCCAAATTCGGCATGTATATTTGATTATATTAAATGTAGCTTTTATATATAAAAATATGGTGTATGTTTTTCCTATGTGATTAAAATTGAAGATGCCTGTTTTAGTTATTATATTAAAACTCTTCAAAAAGTACACTGATATGGCAATTATAAGGTGCATATGTAATATGATCAATTGATATTAATTTGATTTGTACAACTGTACCTTCCCTGAAATTGATAATTGAAGATAAAATATTGAAAGTGTAATAAATTTTATTAGATGTTTTATCCCATAGTTGAGGTCCAAAAGAATTGTTACCGATCAATATAACCATTTTTTTGTATCCTTCAGGCGGTTTATCGTCCAATATTATCAACCCTAATTTTACTATTTTCAAATTAGTTAACGCAATAAATGATGATGAACCGTTGAATATGATATCATTAGTGTTCTTATTTTTCATATAATTGCCTAAAAATATGAATTTTTGTTTCTTTATAGGTAAACCAATTATGTTTCTACCATTTAAATCAATATCAGTCTCCATAACCATTTTTCCATTTTCAATTACAAAAACAGTATCAAATACATCTGGATCGACACTCGAAACATGTCCTTTAACACCATAAACGATTAGATGTGCTTTCTTTGTATTCCCTTTTGTTATTCTTCCATGAAGATCTGTCATTATATATTCAGGTGGAGAGACCTGCCATTTGTGTAAATGAACAATGCTTTTCGTATATCCTTCAGTGTTAAATATCTTTGTAGTTTGCTGCCCAATATTAATGACTGTTGATACAACACTGACAGTTGTTGAACTAATATAAGCTTTATCTGGAACGAAAAACTCAATCACCATAGTGTACTCACCTTGAGAAAGATTTAGTGCATTAAAACCTATCCTTGACGCGAAGTCATCGTTATTGTCTGTCGTAAGAGTTATATCATAGGCTTTCTTGTTAATTTTGTGTGGACTGGATACAAAATCGATAATACCATTAACAACAATATTACTCTCCGACGAGCTCTGATTAACATCTTCCATCATGTATCTAAAAACATCTTTTTTAGCTGTAGAGGTATTTATATGTGACTTGTTTACATAACTCTTATAATCATCCGTTATTCGTGTGTACAAGTTTGTATTGGAATCATTGAGTTCGGTGTTGAAGAATGAAACATTTATAGCAGCGTCATTCTCATTTGGTTCAGGAGTTGCTAGATTAACAATCTTTTTATCTCCCATATCAAGATCGCTGGAAATAGTTTTATCAAGTTTGAGTGTTTCTAAATTATTTATTGCATTCGTATTTTGATTTATTCTTGTGTTGTTATCACCAGTTTTTGTGTCAACATATCCTTTATTTGTAGCGTGATCAATTGCTATTGGATCTTTTACATTGAAGATCGTATTTTTATTCATATCAAGGCCCGTTTCCATCATCAACATCTCCTTACGGCTAAGAAATACGTTTTTGCAATCGTTATATGATACCAGATTATTATATGAAGCCGCTAGTTGAAGATATGTTTGGGGCTTCGATTTAGTGATATTGTATTGTTCTTTCAGATTGATATCTTGATTGATATCTTGAGTATGTGGAATAGTACTTACTTTATTATCAACGTATGCTTTATTGGTGGAATCATTAGGGTCTACCGGTGGTTTGACATTAATAATCCTAGTATTCTTAGCATCATAATGGGTACCATCGTGATTCAGGAATATCCTCTTACCGTGGTATAGGCTGAAACAATCGTTATCACCACCTGTTTGAATATTGGTGATAGAATGATAATTAGCATCTAGATGGTTATTCAGGACTATCGGTTGATCTTTTAGATAGGTATTTGCCTTATCAGCTTTTTTATCATTATGTTTCTTCAATGTGATCATATTCACTGATGAAAGATCTTGATTTTCATCGGTATCTAGATTGGTAATCAGTTTTTGATCCATATCAATTTCACCAGGAAGAATTAATTTATTTCCTCTTAAATCAAGATCCCCCACCATATGAGTTGTTCCATCTAATTTTAAATAATGCGTGTCTCCATACTCTTTATTAACAGCATCTTTTTCTGAAATTGGTGTTTTTAAATTTCTTATATTATTGTTTTTCATATCAAGATTTGCTGTAACTAATGGTAAATGCTTACTAACAAATGTATTTCTAATAAATTTGAAATCAACTACATCATTCAAACCAGTAACTGTTCCTATATTTACTATTTTTTTATTTTGCATATCATAATTACCATCATCTGTCAATTTGAAGCCAACGCCTGGCGGGCCTGGTGGTCCTTGTGATGTTGTTGTTGTTGTTGTTGTTGTTGATGGTAGTAATCCGTTTGAATAACTCATTATATATAATATGAGTATATTATATTTTTTCATTGAAATTCTTGGTTGTGAATTTCCTTGGTTTATCAATATATATGAAGCAATATGAATCATTAGTGGCTTTTTCATAGTCAGATTTTTTTATACCAAGCTCTCTACTAATCCTGTTTTGTTCGTTTGGAGAAGGAAATTAAAAAATGCAGTAATGTGTAGAGTTAAGACGGATACATTTGTCAGTGTCATAAAACGATTGACTAAGATATATGCAACTGCAATTTTTGTTTCTTGAGTTAGTGTAGTAGTTTCTTATTTCTGCATCATTTTTACTACCAGTATTAAGATAGTCATCAAAAATAACCAACTTTTGGTTATCACAATTTAATTCGGACAAAGGCAATATTTGATCATTACTTGCTTCAATAATTGGGTAACCCACCTCTTCACTGATTGGTTTCAATGTTTCCAGTAAATGTTGATATTTTGATTGTTCCAAGTTTTTAGCATATAGATAAATTTTATCGAAATAGAGTAGCCTATAGATCATGTCTAGCAGAACGTTTGTTTTTCCTGACCCAGATGGGCCGCAAATTAGCATCCGGAAGCATCAGTCAGGCATGAAAGGATATAACTGTTTATAATTTGAGGTTACATCATCATCGGCATCGTAATTTGGTATTATCATTTATATTATATGGGTATATTATTTCAATATAACATGGTGTATAACACGGTGTACAACACAGTGTACAACACGGTGTAAAATGCTCTTTTTTATATATGATTTCCAAATTTTATGTAACGTAATAATATAACAATAAATGAGTTTACTTAAATGGAAAGAACTTGCAAAGAGTAAATCTCTATTAGGTAATAAGATTAATCTTGTACATGATGCAATCACAAAACATAATCTTAGTCATAAGATAAGTCAAGAGTCATTGGCTAAGGTATTCAAACCTGTGACTAGTAAATTAGATGATGTTATCGACAGTAATGTAGATTTAAGGGTACCCATAAGAAAGAAACGAGCACCTAAAAAAGGTGACCAAGGTATTGACTATATGCCTGAAGTTGACCCTTTCGAAGACATGCAAGTTGATGATTTATTTGGTGATTATGTCCCACCAAATCAAGAGAAACAACTTGTACCGAAACCACCAACATATGAAGAATCGTTGAAGGATATTTTAGAAGGGAAGAAGGAGATTTATGTTGATCCTCAGTACTTTGGTGATGAACCAGATGAATTACCACCAGAATATGAAGAAGAAGAGATGGACTATGGATTAGATGATGAAGATATAAGTAATGAGATTTTGAATGATATTGGTATTACGGATTATGAAAATGTGGATAAGATATTGAATCAATCAACAATAACACCCCAAAAGACTAAGACATATCTTAATAAGATTATAAAAAAATGCCAAAACAAAAAGGAGTCAATTAGGTGGCTATAAGTCACATGTTACAAAACAGTTCAAAAGTGGGGCTATATCATCAGGTGAAAGGCAAATGCGAAACAAAAGAATAGACAACGCAAGAGTTACTTTAAATGAATACATAAAACATTATGAGACTAAACTGCAAACAATGAAAGGTTCCGGAATCAACGGCCGAGGAAGAAAACAGAGAGGTGGAAATATTATGTTTCTTAATGATGTAAAGCAGCTTTCGAAAAAATTGGAATTGATTATTGGTGAAAGATTGGCAGGGAATACCAGCATTGTGATGCGAAATATGGGAGTTACTATATTGGACACATTATTGAAAATGTCGAAAATCAATAGGTCACAATATAGTAAATTGTATAGTCAATATTTCAAAATATAATTTATGTAACTTTATTATATAAATGGAACGAGAGATAGTTTTATCATCTTGTAGTGTAAAAAATCAATTGAATAATAAACCTGAGGATTTTACAACTAAATTTAACAGGTCTATAGATTTGGATAGTAATATTCAATATGTGATTGGCCTTAACCGAATTATCAATATGAGTTTTACATGGTTTAATGTTAATGCTGGATACAATAATCAATTAATTAAATTTAGCTCTGATAGTGGTTCAACATTTAACAACATCACCTTTCCAGCCGGAGTATGGAATTATACAGACTTCAATACATATATCAAGGATATAACGAAGACTGGTGATACGTATCCTATCACTCTTGAATTCGATAATACAACATTTAGGGTTACGATTACATTGACTCAGAATTATCAGCTTGATTTGACGCATTCCAATTTTAATGATCTAATCGGGTTTGATAAGACAGTATTATCTAATGAAACAAATATAGGGCCGAAAGTGCCCAATCTCAGTCAAGACACAGATATCCTGAATATCCATTGTAACCTAATAAACGACAGTCTTGTCGACGGTCAAGATACAGACATCATTTATTCCTTCTCGACCAGTGTACTCCAACCTAGTTACTCCTTTACCCTTGAACCACGAAGAGTCACATTCAATCCAGTCAATAAGAATAATATTAGTAGTATCAGGGTATACATTACTGATGGAAAAAGAAGATTAGTTGACCTGAATGGAGCAGATACATCTTTCTCACTAATTCTGAAAAGTATAGAATAATATAACATAATAGTATAATGAAACCGTATGAATTCAAAAGATTTTACCATCCAAAACTTGGTAAATTTGTATATCAACACAAAGGGTCTGGGCTTATCGTTGATAATATTTTCAAACCATTAAAGAGTGTGGCATCATCTGTTTTCAAGAAATTTGCTAAGCCAATAGCAAAGAAGGCGTTAGAATCGGGGATATCCCATGCAGGTGAGCGACTGGGTAAGGCGGTATCTCAAAAATCTGGTGATTTGATAATGAAAAGATTGACAAATTTGAGAAAAGGAGCTACAAGACAAACAGCAATTGTTCCATCCTCACCCATTAAACAGCTGCAGCAACATTATCAGCCAAAACTAGATCAAGAAAGTACTGATATGATACTGAATAGACTCATTTCTGGAGATGGTTTGAGGAGAAGACGTAGAGTTAGATTTGTATAGAATCAATGAATATATTTTTTAATTGTTAAAATTATATAACATAATAATATATGTCTTTTAGAACAGATAGTTTTCTACAAAGAAATGAGTTGGTGCGATTCCAACTCGATGATGTAATCAGGTCTCCAGCTAACGGTCAACACCAAACGAAAAATGGTTATAAATTTACAATTAATGATCGATCGAGTTTCTACGATTGGTACAATGCCTATATTGAAGTCCAATTCCAACTACAGAAATTAGCAGACGGAGCAGGATATGCTGCTGCTGATCGAATAACGGTAATTAATGGAGGGCATTCCTTAATTGACCACATAATGATTAAATCTGCAGGAAAAATAGTTTATGACACTGACAATCTCCATAAAGTCACTTTTGTTAAAAACCTGCTAGAGTATTCTGATGATTATAGCAGATCAGTCGCTAAAAACAGTTTCTGGTATTTGGACACGAATGCTACAACAGCCAACACGAATACAGGATTTGAAGCTCGCAGGTTGCAAACTCAAGCACTTCGAGACAATGGGGCTGGTGGTGCTAAAAACATTAATGTGATTATACCATTGAACAGGTTCTCATTTTTTGAAGAACTTGAAGATAAGATGCTTGTACCAATGCAAATACAATTTAACATTGAGCTACAAAACGATGGTGAACTCATTCACATGGCTAATGGAACTGATGCTGGAAGAATTGTTGTTAATAGGTTTTTGCTATGGGTGCCAAAACTAACCCCAAAGGATTCATTGTATGACAATTTCGTTAGTTCATTTCTTAAAGAAACTCAGTGGAAATATTTAAGGGAAATGTACGAAGCATCAGCTCCTACACAATCATCAGGATTTTTCCAGATTTCAAGCAGTATTGACAATGTCAAACACATTTTTGTTTACTTGAAAAGAACAAACCCGCCTAATGATGCAGTTGAAGAAGACAGTCCTTATCTAATGAACACTTTTAAACTTAATGCTGCTGATAATAACTCTTCCCTTTTAAACTGTAGACTAGAATATGGAAATGGAGTCTTTTATCCAGAAACAGAGTATGATACAGAATCAAAAGTGAGAATCTTTAACGATTTGATGTCATATACTATGCGGAAAAATGACTATAACAGCGGAACTCAGCTGAACTTAGCAAACTATAGTTCTCTGTATGGGTTGATTTACTTTAATCTTACGTATCAAACTGAAAAAATAACAAGAGATCCGAAACAGCTAATCTTTAGGTATAGACTAAGCCAGAATGCAGTTGCAAACTTCAATGTTCATGCTGTAGTCCTATATGAAGAATCTGTTGTCATTGACAAGGTGGGTAATGAATTGGTTATAGTGTAAAATAAATATCCTTATTTCATATATATTATGTGAAATTTTATATAATATATATTATATATAAGAAATGACTCAGCTTTTTGAAATCAAAGTAAATTTGTCTGACAATCAAAAGAAGAATCTTAGCAATGCTTTCAAAAAAAGGGAAACTATTGTTCTCAGACTATCAAATAAATCTCTTCATGGCAATGACGTTTTATATGTATCATCGATGGTGAAGAAGAGATTGGAGAAGAATCGTATGATGAATAAGGGTATGGATATCAAACTTGTTAAAAGTAATATCAGAAAACAGGTTGGAGGTAGTCTACTAACTTCTATCTTAAGTATTGGAAAGACGCTAGCACCAACTATAGGCAAAACCCTTGGGCTATCAGCTCTTGCTGGATTGGCTTCAGAAGGTGCTTCTCAGATTGTGAAATCAATATCTGGCAAAGGCGTACAGTCGGGTGGTTTTCTCGTACCACAAGACAAAATTAATAAGCTGATAGAATATAAGCATCTTTTATCTGCGAAACAAAAACAGGATATATTGAAAGCCCTTCAATCAGGTTCAGGTGTTCATGTGAAACCAACAAAAACACAATCAGGTGGATTTTTAGGCACTCTGTTGGCAAGCATTGGTGTTCCACTCCTTCTAAATGCTTTGACTGGTAAAACTGGTAGTGGGGCTCCACGAATGGGAACTAGTAAGAAAAAGGGTATGGGAGCTCCAAGAATTGGTGTATATAGACCACCTCCATTTTATGGGAGTTGGCCCGATAATACGATAGGTATGGGGATTAAAAAAAAAAAAACCAAAAAAAAAAGACGACCAAAAGGGGCGAAGGCTTGCTATTAGGGAAAAGCAGCCCTTTCAATGGTATTCCTCTTCTCGGAGCAATACTGTAAAACCGAAATTCCACAAAGACATCCCGTTAAGTAATCATGATCTAATAAAATGGTGCAGATATTTAAACATCCCAATCAGTGATGTTCTGTCAAGGGATGAAAGAGTTCCACATAATCATAGCCAAGCATTATTTATTTACAATCTGGAACCTAGTTATATGGCAGGATCTCATTGGGTTACAACTTATGTAAAAGACAACGTGATAAATTATTTTGACAGTTTTGGTATGCCTCCATTTCAAGAGATCGTAAATCATGCGAAAAGAAGGAATATGACACTGCTTCACCAAAACAACCAAATCCAAAACATAAAAACGTCTACATGTGGCTACTTCTGTTTATACTTTCTGAACGAAATGAATAAGGGGAATTCGTATTATAATTTATTGCAAGTATTTGACATATATGATACAATGAAGAATGAGAGATTCCTCGAACATTATTTTAGAAATATCTAACTTATATATATAATGGTAAAATCATATTGTGTTGGACAGAAGAAATTCACTGAATGTGTTCCAGGAAGCGAACGATATGTGAAAACTAAAAATGGTCGACCTATGTTGAAATGCACTTGCGCTGAATGTGGTATAACAAAAACCAAATTTATAAAACAAAAACAGGGAAACTAATTGAGCCCTCACAAGATGGGGGCTTTTTAAATATAGAAAGTAGTCACAGTCTTGGTGAAATAGCAGCTAAAAGCGCTTTAAAAGGTTTGTATAATTTAGGTAGAATCGGAGCATCAAAGGCAATTAAATCTGGTTATGCTAAACAAAAAATAAAAGGAATGGCTGATAAATATTTGGATCAAGCCTTAGATAGTTTAACTTCAGATATTAGTAAGAAACTAGATCCATTGCATAAAGGTAGTGGGATTGATATTCATAAGGCCATTGGGAAGCTTCCGAAACCAAAAGGCGGTTGGACATTACCCGGCCATAAATATACTGGCCCATATAATGATTTAAAGAGTCAAGTGAAATATGACCCAACAACTGGCCAAATATTAGAAATATATGACCAACCTACAGGAAGAACTGATGAAATAGCAATGCAACATGATGTCGATTATTCAGTCTGCAAGGATGATAGGAAATGTAAAAATAAGGCAGACCGAAAAATGGTTCAAGCTTTAGACAACGTACCGTATAATGAAAGACAATGGGAGCATTGGTTGGCTAGAAACACGATTGATGTAAAACAAAAACTTGGATTAGGTGTTAAAAGGAAGTCAAAAAACGTAAAAAGGAGTTGAGTAATGATTGGGCTGAACTCCTTGCAAATGAACTACATAAACCAATCAAACGGAAATTTCAAAAGAGACGTGTTATTGTTAATGGAATAGATGATATTTGGAGCGCTGACCTTGTAGAAATGCAGAAGTTTTCAAAATGGAATAAAGGATATAGATATTTGTTAAACATCATTGATGTGTTTTCAAAATTTGCTTGGAGCATTCCCATTAAAAATAAAACCGGTAATACAATTACTGAATCATTTGATGATGTTATTAAAAAGTATAAAAGAAAACCGAAATATTTATGGGTAGACCAAGGGTCTGAATTCTATAATAAAACTTTCAAAGACTGGCTAAAGAAAAATAATATTGAGATGTATTCTACTTTCAATGAAGGTAAAGCTGTTGTTATTGAGAGATTTAACAGAACATTAAAATCTAAAATGTGGAAACAATTTACAGCTCAAAATACAACACAATATTTAGACATGTTACCAAAACTATTAAATGAATACAACAGTACAAAGCATTCAAGTATTAAAATGAAACCTATTGAAGCATCTATGAAAAAGAATGAAGGAACTGTTTATTTCAATCTATATGATACGGAACTATTATCATATAAACCAAAATTTAAAGTTGGTGATAAGGTTAGAATTTCAAAGTATAAACGGAATGTGTTCGACAAGGGTTATACACCAAACTGGACTGAAGAAGTGTTTACAGTCGATAAGATACAATACACAAACCCTATTACATATAAGTTAAAGGATCTTAATAATGAATCAATAGAAGGGTCATTTTATGAACCTGAATTACAATTAGCAAAACAGGATGTATTCAGAATTGGCAAAGTCATTAGGAGGGATTACAAGAAAAAACAAGCTTTGGTATCATGGTCTGGTTATCCAAAAGAATTTAATTCATGGATACCGTTAAAAGATGTCAAAAATATATAATGTTTATATATATCATGAGTGGTATTAAGAAATATATTGAAAAAATAAATGTTCAAATTAATGAATGTGAAGATGAATCAGACAATCTTCGTGATAAAATATACGATAATGAGCGTAGATTGGATATGTTACAATATAAAAAGAAATTATTGAAACTTTATCATAAAAAAATACATGAAATGGATGAAGATATAACATTGAAACAGTTATTGAATATTATCTGCAATGAGATAGAAAACAATAAATACGATGAGGAATGTAATGTGTTGAAACAAACAAAAGTTGATAATATAGCTGAATTGAAAACTGAAATGAATATCTGAATATAGTTTAAAAGATTCATAACTGGATCATTTGAATTCTCAACCATATTTAAACGCATATAAAGATAAAATAATATATAGTAATAATATAATGGAAAAAGAAGTAATAATAAAAAGAGGTAGGGGGCGACCGCCTATATACCAAACCCAAGAAGCCAAAAAAGAAGCTATTAAAAGATCCAAAACTCGTTATATGTTAAATAAAGAGTGGTATTGCCAAAAGATTATCAACAATGACCAAACGGGTTTTCTAAAAAGTCGCTTTATTGGGGAAAACATCAGACTTATAGAGAGCATAATAAATTACACAGATAATGAGCAAATACCGGGTCTTTTACTGTTCATTGACTTCGAAAAAGCTTTCGATAGTATAGAATGGTCCTTTATAGAGAAAACCCTTAAATATTATAACTTCGGAGCTTCTCTGGTATCTTGGATAAAAATATTCTATACGGATATCAGCAGTTGTATCCAGAACAACGGTTGGTCCTCAGATTTCTTTAGCTTAGGTCGCGGAGTGAGACAGGGATGCCCGCTCTCCCCATATTTGTTTATCTTATGTGCCGAAATACTAGGTAACGCGATAAGGAATGACAAAGAGATCCGTGGAATCAAGGTCCTTGGCACTGAGTGCAAACTATCTCAATACGCTGATGACACGACTATGATTTTAGATGGTTCAGAATCTTCCTTTTCAAGATCCCTATACTTACTAGATGCCTTTGCTTCCATATCTGGTCTTAAAGTTAATTATGACAAAACTGAAGCCCTCTGGATCGGATCATCTAAAAGTTCGGACATCACTTTCCCTTCAATAAAACCTATAACATGGGCTGAAACAAAGGTCTACGCCTTGGGAGTTTGGTTTTCCACGTTGGAAGATAAGTCTCTTGATGTTAACTTAAGCGAGAAAATCGAAAAAATTCGCAGCATTTTGAATAATTGGTCAGCAAGAAGACTAACCCTCTTGGGTAAAATTACAATCATAAAAACCATGGCCGTGTCACAATTGGTTTATGTTTTGTCTTCTCTTCCAACGCCCTCGGGTGCACTTAAAGAAGTCAATTCCTTATTGTATGATTTCTTATGGGATGGAAAAGGCGACAAAGTTAAAAGGACAGAAATGATAAACAATTACGAGAAAGGAGGACTAAAGATGATTGATGTTCAAAGTTTCAATGAATCTCTTAAAATGAAATGGATACAAGGGTATTTAAATGAAGATAATAAAGGGAAATGGAAACTTTTTTTTGATCACTACTTATTGAAGCACGGAGGCAGGCTTTTGTTTCAAAGTAATCTAAAACAACAGGATACTTTACAGCTTAATCTAAAGGACCCTTTTTTAAATGAGATTGTAGAATATTGGACCAATTTCAACTTCAGCGCTGAGAACCTTCAGTTTGCTTCCACGTGTATTTGGCATAATTCGCTCATTAAAATAGAGAACCAACCTTTTTTTTACAAATCATGGTTTTATGCGGGGGTAAAGGAGATTAGAGATTTGCTAGATAATGATCAGAATTTTTTAAGTTATAATGCATTTATAGACAAATACAACATTAAAACCAACTATTTGGAGTATTACAAAGTAGTATCAGCTATAAAGTACTACAGGAAAAAATACTCCCCAGTTCACAATAGCCCTGCCCAAAAAGACTCCGCTGAGAACTTTCTGTCTAACTCAAAAGTGTGCAAAAAATTCTATCAACATCTTGTAAATAAAAGGGCTTCCATACCTTCAAAGAGTCAGGGAAAATGGTTGGCGGAAGAGGAAATATTTGGTAATTCTACTGTAGCGGTTAATTGGAAAAACACCTATTACTTACCATTTTTATGTACAATAGAAACAAAACTTAGAGTGTTCCAATTTAAACTGCTTCATAGAAGAATAGCTATGAATGATTTTCTTTGCAAGATAGGTATAAAACAAGTGGATTCCTGCTCATTCTGCAAAGAAACACCAGAAACCCTTGTTCATCTGTTTTGGAATTGTAAACATACCCAAACCTTTTGGAAAAATATGTCAAAGTGGATAACTCAAAACTTTACTGGAATGGAGGACTCTTCATTCTCCCCATCTTTTTGTCTTGGTTTAATTGACGACATAAAAGATTTGCTCTTCCACCACTTACTTCTTATAGCTAGACATTATATATACACATGCAAACTTGGGAATACCTTACCTGAGCTGCAGGTATATATACAATTACTTAAGAACTCTATGGAACTTGAAAAACAAATTGCGTTTGACAACAACACCATAAACTCCTTTCAAAAGAAGTGGTCTCGCTTTAAGAAAAACCCCTCACAAAATGAGACGACATAATTACCATTGTAGTATTGTGGCAAAGCAATGTATAACGTACTTGAAGTGGATAGCTTTTAGTTCTCTGTATGTGCTCTTTCTATATATATATATATATTTACTATTTCACTTATAACTGAGTGTTCATTAAATTATGTTATGTTAATTATAAGTATTGCATTAAATGTATGTAACACTACGCATGTATGTGGAAATATTAATAAAAAAGACGTTGCATTAAAAAAAGTATCGTATTGTAAGTAGCGCAAGTATCATATTGTAAGTAGTGTAAGTATCGTATTGTAAGTAGTGTAAATATCGTATTGTAAGTAGTGTAAGTATCGTATTGTAAGTAGTGTAAGTATCATATTGTAAGTAGTGTAAGTATCGTATTGTAAGTAGTGTAAGTATCGTATTGTAAGTAGTGTAAGTATCATATTGTAAGTAGTTTAAGTAAAAAAAAAAAAAAAAAAAAAAAAAAAAAAAAGAGTGGTATTGCCGTGCATGTAATAACAATATCAACTACTCACTTGCTGGAAAATTCTGTCATTTGAAAACTAATAAACATATGGATAATATTAATAGGCAGATCCGTGAATTCGTTCATTTAAACACACAATAAAAACTAAGAAATATATAGTTTAATGGATCCATGATTGGATCACTTAAATTCTCAACCATACTTAAACGCACCAACTGAATACATATAAAGAATTATCTATACTATAGTATATAAAATGAACAAGATCGATCTTGAGAAACTTAGTAAATCAGAACTAATCAAATTGCTTCTAAAGCAACAGAAGAAAAAGCCTGAAATTATCATCGTAGATGATACCAAACCAGTTCCAACACCAAGGAGGCCTATTCCAACACCTCGCAAGAGTGTAAAACCAAACCAATCACCAAGACAAACAGTAAAAGAATTGGTTGACTATTTTGAGAGGAAAAGATTACCACCCCCACCTTCTGAATGGTTAGAAGAAATAGAACAATTAAAAAAGACACCAAGGACTAAAAAAACAGTTAAACCTGTACCAGCTCCAAGGACTAAGATAGAGCAAACAAACAAAGCTCTAAAAGGTTATACTAAATCCTTCGAAATTACATTAAAGAATAATAAAGACCCTTTAACACAATTACAACAAACAAGAAAAGGTATTGAAAACCATTTTAAAACCCTACTAAGTGATACAAAAGGAATTAAATTTGTTGAAACACTAAAGGTCACATTTGAGAAACTAGCTGGTGATGAAATAGTGCCTAAGACTGCATATTTTAACAGTGTGGCTCAGACGATTATTAACCACATAGAAATCGCTGAAGCGTTACAATTGTCTAAACAACAGATATTAAATAGTGTAGCTCAATGGATTTCTGAGGGTTCTGGATGGACAATAAGATCTATTGACAACCACTATATTAATATTGTTAAATACGAACCATTAAAGGGATCATCTTACATTCAATTACCTTCAGAACTAAGAAATAGTGCTAAGGGATTGATAAACATGAAAAATAAAGACAATGAGTGTTTTAGATGGTGTCATATAAGGTACTTGAACCCTCAAGACAAATATCCACAGAGAATCAAAAAAGTCGACAAAGATTTTATTGAAAAATTAGATTACTCTGGAATTCAATTCCCAGTGACTGTCAAACTGTATAATAAAATAGAAAAACAAAATGAAATCAATCTCAATGTATTCGGTTATGAGGAAAAGCAACCATATCCTATCTATGTATCCAAAGGAAAGTACGAAGATCATATGAACTTGTTATTGATCATAGAAAACGAAAACAAACATTATGTATTAATAAAAGACTTCAATAAATTCATGTACAATCAGACGAAACACGAACACAGAAAACATTTTTGCATGCATTGTCTACAATGCTTCAGTTCTGAAACAATCCTTAATAATCATAAAGAAAACTGTATTGTAATTAATGGTAAACAAGCTGTAAAAATGCCTGAAAAAGATAATAACATATTAAAATTTAACAATTATCATAAACAGTTAGCTGTTCCATTTGTAATCTATGCTGATTTTGAGGCTATTACAGAAAAAGTACAAGGATGTCAACCAAACAATGATAAATCATATACTGAATCATATCAAAAACATAAAGACTGCGGATATGGATACAAAGTTGTCTGTTGCTATGATGATAAATACAGTAAACCAGTTCAGGTCTATAGAGGTGAAAGAGCTGTATACAAATTCATGGAAGCTATGCTGGAGGAAGTTAAATATTGTAAGAAGGTTATGAAAAAAGAATTCAATAAACCATTAAGAATGACCAAAGACGATGAAGAAGAATTCCAAAAAGCTGATAAATGCCACATATGCGAGAAAGAATATAACAAAACCGATCTAAGAGTAAGAGATCACTGTCATATCACTGGTCAGTACAGAGGATCCGCTCATCAAGATTGTAATTTAAAACTCAGAATAAAACCAGAAGAAATTAAAATACCTGTGATATTCCATAATCTCCGTGGGTATGACTCTCATTTCATCATGCAAGAGATTGGTGAAATAGTCAAGAAACATACATATACAAATAAAAAAGGTGGAAAATGTCAAATGAATATCAATGCAATTCCGAATAATATGGAAAAGTATATGGCTTTCATGTTGGGTAATCACTTAACCTTTCTCGATAGTTTCCAATTCATGAGCTCTGGTTTGGAAAAACTAGTGAGTAATCTACCAAGAAAATCATTAAAATATACCTCTCAAAAATTCAAAGGTAAAAAGCTTGATCTGATGGCTAGAAAAGGAGTGTATCCATATGACTTTATGGATAGCTTTGAAAAGTTCAATGAAAAACTGCCATCAAAAGAAGAATTTTACAGCATATTGAATGATGAACATATATCAAATGAAGATTACAAACATGCTCAAAATGTGTGGAATACCTTCAATCTTCAAAATATGGGTGAATACCATAATTTATATCTTAAATCTGATATCCTTTTGCTAGCTGATGTGTTTGAAAACTTTAGAAAGACCTGTCTAGAATACTACAAATTAGATCCATGTCATTATTTCACATCTCCAGGTTTGTCTTGGGATGCTATGCTTAAAATGACTGACATCAAATTAGAACTTATAACTGATATTGACATGTTTCAATTTATCGAAAAAGGAATGCGTGGTGGAATAAGCTACATTGCCAATAGGTATGGTAAAGCAAACAATAAATACATGAAAACATATGATGAGAAGGTGCCCTCAAAGTATATAATGTATCTGGATGCTAACAATCTATATGGTTGGGCTATGTCACAATACCTACCTACTGGCGGTTTTAGATGGATGACACAAAAACAGATCGATAAGATAGACCTAGCCAAGTATAAAGAAGATAGTGAGAAGGGTTTGATACTGGAAGTAGATTTAGAGTATCCTGAAGGGTTACACAATCTTCATAATGACTACCCGCTAGGGCCGGAAAAGGTTAAAGTAACTGAGAGTATGTTGTCTGGGTATTGTAAAAACATCGCGAAGAAATATAAAATATCAACTGGTTTAGTTCATAAATTGATACCAACCTTGAAGAACAAAGAAAAATACGTGCTCCATTATAGGAACCTTCAATTATACACTGATCTTGGTTTGAAAATAACTAAAGTCCATCGAGTACTAGAGTTTGATCAATCTCCTTGGTTAAAACAGTATATCGACTTTAATACAGAAAAAAGGAAGAACGCAAAAAATGCTTTTGAAAAAGACTTCTTTAAACTTATGAATAACTCTGTATTTGGTAAAACGATGGAAATATTAGAAAGCGAGTAGATGTAAGACTAATCACCGATGAAAAAAAACTATTGAAATATGCCAGTAAACCAACGTATGTTAGTAGTAAGATCTTCAACGAAAATCTAGTAGCTGTGCATAAGATCAAAGAAACACTTACCCTAAACAGGCCGGCATATGTGGGTATGTGCATCTTAGATTTAAGCAAGACGTTAATGTACGATTTCCATTATAACTACATTAAAAAGAAATATGAAGACAAAGCCAAGTTACTCTTCACAGACACAGACAGCTTGACCTATGAAATCGAAGCTGAAGATGTATACCAAGACTTTTGGAATGATAAAAATAAATTCGATAACAGTGACTACCCTGAAAGCTCACCGTATTTTGATAAGACAAATAAAAAAGTTATTGGCAAATTCAAAGATGAAGCCGCAGGAGTTCCTATTTGTGAATTCATCGGTCTACGATCGAAAATGTATAGTTATATAAAAGACAACCAAAAAGGAGGAAAGACTGCTAAGGGAATCAAAAAGAATATTATCAAAAATAATATCAAGCATCAAGATTATAAAGAAACGTTATTAGGAAATAAGCAGATGCATCACACTATGAAAACAATAAGAAGTCAAAACCATCAATTAGGAAGTTATGAAATCAATAAAGTATCACTCAGCTGTTTCGATGACAAAAGATATATACTGGAAGATGGTATAAATTCATATGCTTATGGACATTATAAAATGAAAAAGAATTAAATCAAAAATAACTTTCCTTAATTCAATCCTGTGTAGACTTCCTGTGTTTCCGAGAATTGTGTCACGCAAAGGATTCTATTATGTGGAATCACGCAATGGAATAAACGCACCATTTTGTTTTTATTAACATATAGTTTCATTTGATTTTTCTATATTTTTTAATCCAACAGATGGGAAGTAGTTAAGACTTGGCTTGGTATCAGATCAGTTTTGCAAAACTGATCTGGTACCGCCAAGTCCATAACTACTCGTGGGACTCAAATGACAAAGGCCATGGCAGCCATGTTGGTGTTCCTTAAGGCTGGTTTTCACTAGCGCATAAGCATAAGCACAAGCCAACTAAGCAGACTCAGTAACGTGTTATTCATTAGTTCCAATTGTTTGAACAAAACAGAACAATAGGCACTAATGATCAACATGTTACTGAGTCTGCGTATGTTGTCTTGTGCTTATGCTTATGCGCTAGTGAAAACCAGCCTTAACAAAAGAAGTTACTTAAAATTCTTTTGTACGGGAAGACCAATATGGCGGCTATAAAGTCAAGAGAAAACGCTCTATAGGCCTTTATCACGCGGCGGCCTTGTTGACTCCCCGGAGAATAAAATGTTTTGTTTTTGCCCGCCCAACTTCGTTTTCAACTTTTTCACTGCGAGGCTGGGCCTCGTAAATGTTTTGTTTTTATACAAAATGGCGGTGCGTGATAAAGGCATAGTAGTAGAAGATGATAAAGAAGATAGACGATAAAAAATATGACGATGATGAAGAAGTAAAAGTGTTTATAACCAACATATCGCTGTCCGGAGACCGAATTGTAACGTGATTGATATAAAATATCGCTAAAACGATTAACGAATATTCTGTCGTTTTTACTAGTCAGTATGCGAGCCTGTGAAGTAAGCCCGGTGTTCCTGATTGTTGAACATCGACACTGCTGGAATCCGATTCCACTGCTGTGTGCAGACCCGCCGGTTGTAATTCGCTTTTTTAATCGCCTGTCACTGATAATTGTGGATAAATAGCAGAAACCAAAAACCGAATTTGAGTTTGAGTTTTGACTTAAAAGAGGACAATTGGCTAAACGCCAACCAGGCCAGCCCGGTTGCCGGGCTAATTTGAAGAGGTCCTCCGCAGTAAGTCAGCGGCGAAGTGTTTGCTAAACGTTTGGAACGTTTTCGTTTTGATTTCTTTTTTTAACCGCAGGCGGCTACAGTCCTTTTCGTTTCTTTATAAAAGAAATAAAGAATATATCGAATATTACGTTCATTATTTTTAGCCTTCTCAGTCAAATTAATTGTCTTAACGATTTGAACTTCGTGACAGAATGACGCACAACACCTCAGGCATGATACCATGATTACCAAGCATAGTTTAAGATAGTTGCATATTGGAGCTCCTGTTTATGGAATAGTTTCTATTTTAAGTGATTTTCGTATATCCTGTAGTATTCTTTAATTGAAACCTAATATTTGGTGGTCAGTTAGACAATCCTCAACGTTGACCGTACGACTTAATTGTTGCATACTTTGCTATTGATTTGTGTTGTCGCTTGTTACCTCGCTTTGATTTCTTACCCTTAAAACAGGACAGACATCTGTTTCATACAGTGTTTGTGTAATATCATAAAATGTTCTACGTGATTAGTGCTCAACTCGCAGCCAAAACGCGCGCAGTTTTACATCATACGGTGGATTACTTAAAACCGACTGGATCACATTTTTAGTGAGCAACAGCAAGAGAACGTACCACTACAGCATGGTGTATGCTCCAACCGTCTCTAATTACACTTCTTGTGATTCGTAAAATATCAACATCTAAAATTTACTTTACAATTCTCATGTACTATTGCTGAATTTTCCAGTGCTGTCTGTGTATAGAACAATTGTGTTTATCATTCGTCGAGACATTTTCCCGAAGTTTAAGAGCGGAAGTGGAGGAAGTAGTGGTGTTGCTATGGATATGTGATTACTTGCGTGTTTATAGGCACAGCATACTCGTCAGATTGAAGTGTCAGCCACTTTATCGCTCTGGAGGGTAGGACGAGAAAGCGGAAACCACTTCAAACTACTATTACTTTAGTTTCATTTAATTTCATGGTCTGCAAGAACGTGTCGAACTTCAGAGTTTAAAACAAAATATGTTCGTTCCTAAAGAAGTTTTTATTGCGTTCGACGTCTTGAGAACGCATCCTAATCTTGGGCGTCCTGTGCTACTACGTAGAGATCTTTTTCGTCGTTTGTCGTCGTTCGTGTACCTTTTCGGCACTATCTTGAATTACGTCATGTGCCGTTACAGTGTTTGAAAACTGTTTATATAGATAAAAATAGGGGTCTGGAACCAAGATAAAAAAAAACAATCTTAACAGTAATTTAATAGTTAAACGGACTGTCAGTCCTAAGAAGCTACAGCTGATAAAGCATCAGCTTCTCACTGCTGACGTTAACATTTAAGAGAGAGTCCGTCTGAGAACCATGCAGACGGGTCTACAGTGCATCTCTCCGAATTTCCTCAAATTTGGCACACATATGCATCTTCACTAGCTTATATACTATCTACAACAGTTTGACCCAAATGTCCATTGTTTTTGGATTTAAAGTAAAAAATGTCACAATAAATGGTACAATAATCCACGAAATAAAAATATATTACTACCATCAAAAGTTCATATCCTTAAAAAAGAAAAAATGTAAACTACAGTCAACTCTCTTGTAAGCGGACACCCTCGTCGGGAATTGAAAAAAGTGTCCGTTAGTAGAGCTGTCAGCTTACGAGATTTATTCCCATAACGGGACAACAAAGAAAAATAGGGTGGATGTCCGCTTATGGGAGAGTTATGCGGAGTTATGCGGTTGCTGTAGTAAGGCCTAAGTTAGAAGATTGCCTTCTTGAAACCACAGCCAAGGAAAATGCTAGCACAGTTACTGGATTAGATGAGATACTTGGTCACATTCCTTTGAGGATGGCTGTATTTGTCACCACTTTTTTAAAGCGCGGAACAAACAAAAGGAAAGCCATCATAATGGTAAAGGTGTCAACAGAGGAGCTGGTACGGCCTGGAAATTCCTTGTAAATACTTTTTTTTAATGGTGATGTTCAAACATTTACCTTGGCTCATGTCCAAGTTTGATTATCTGAGATACAGTGTTCGGCCGTATAGTCAGTGATTGAAAACAGAAACGAGAAGGAAAGTAGACCATGACGAACGTGGCCACAACGTGACACTACAAATGTTACGTCAGACTCTTGTTAATGTCAAACGAACGGACAGCTTGCTTTCCCGCCGACAAATGCAGATTTGACAAAAGCTATCCCCACTGTTCTGTTTCTCTATCAAAGGTCATATTTTTGTTTATTTATTGCAAATTAAAGACAAATTTCATTGCCAAGAGTCAATTATTATACATGGGGTGTCCGCTTACGAGAGAGCTTAGGGCCTTCACAGACTAGACATTCAGTTGTCGATAACTATTTTTTTTCGACAACTAAAAGTTATCGACAACTAAAAAACGCAGTGTGTGAGGCGAGTTGTCGAAAACTAAACGCTTACTTTTAAGTTGTCGACAACTAAGCAGTTTCCCTTTTCGAAAAGGGAAACTGCTACGTTGTCGACAACAAATAGTTGTCGATAACTACGTTTTTGGCTGTTTTTTCTAGCGTGTGGAGGTAAATAGTTTACTTGTCAACAACTATCGTATTTGACCGTATCTTCGTTGTCAGTGGTCAGTGGTCTTTTCTACGAAAAAGAATTGCCTAAGGCAGGTGGCGAAAGAATCGCACGGAAGAAATCTTTATGGAATACCAACACCATCATTAGAAGCTCATGTTAAAAATAATGTTGCCGTTATCACCACTACTTGTTGTGCAGAACAGCAAAATTTAATACAAGAACTCTTGTCAAGAGAGCTCAACAGGACAGTTTGGAAAAAAGTTTGAAAAGTACGTTCCAGAGAATTCTGGCCAACTTGCCGAGAAAACTGGGAAAACAAAGACTACACCATTTTCTCTTTCCCCATCCTCATTACGGGTGATATCCACTAGATCATGCTTTTCTGAGTTTGTAAATCTACTCTCCCGACTACGAATCTTGGACGTCGCCATTTTGAAACGTACATTAAAAGCACGCGCAATGAATCTTAGTTCCCAAGTTTCGCGCGAATTATTTGTTGTCGACAACTAAACTACACCAGTGTGTAGAATGCTTGCATCGGTCATAGTTAGACTTTTTCTTGTCGATAAAAGAAAGTTGTCGACAACTAAATGTCTAGTCTGTGGAGGCCCTTAACAAAAGAAAAATCCAATTTTCATTTTCAAAAGTCTCCGCGTCCGCTTACGAGAGAGTGTCCGCTTAGGGGAATGTGTAAATTTTATTCCATAATTTCTACTGCGATATGTGAAATGAGGTTAACCATGAAAACACATGAACCTCTTACTGTTATAAATGCATTTTCTCGCAGTTTAGTTATATCATACCTCGTTTAGTGTAGAAGCTTCATTTTGTTGCATTTCCCACACAACTGATGATAATCGCCCACGGTGATCGATGAACAGATGTGATCCATCGAGTAGACAACAATACATCAAGTAGTTAGCGTTTCCACTGCAGTTTACAGCCTAGTATAAAACTAATTTTCTTCACCAGAAAGGAAAATAACTTTTTTTTTTCTACTCAAGAAAATCAAACAGTACTTGTACTTCTCTGTACTACTGGAAACCAGCGATTTTAAGTGTTTTTTACGATGACTGACACCTGGAAGGGATAATTGCGTGACAGTTTGTCGACCTGTGACCCAATTGCAGGTATAACATTTTTACAACGTACATGTATCAGATTTCAGATATCAAATCACGGTTCGACAGTGCTCATTTAGAGCTTATTCGAAAAAAGAATGCGGCATATCTAGCCGATGGACAGACAACCCTTGTGCCGTTAAAAACCTGCAAAAAAGATGTTGCAAAACTACGGCTGAGGGAGCCGAACTTGAATGGAAACTTTGTCTGTACAGGAGTGGGTTGTTCCAAGAAGACGCAGACTCTTAAACTATTTGTCCACAACATAGGGAATTAGGTTTAGGCTGGCGGCCAAGCAAGACATGTTGACATCCCTTAAACGACAGTAAGCAAAAACCAACTAGAGGGGTCACAAAACTTATGTCGCAGCAAATATTTCAGACGTGAGATATCTTGTGTGAGATCGGCCAAGGTTAGCTGAAAACGTTTTTAACTGTTTACAATTTTATATTTAATTTTCATTTTCATTGTGAAAATTTGTGTCCTTTTAAAGGTCACCTAAATCCATTTTATTGACCATTTTAGGTATTTGTATGAAATGTCTGGGAGTTCATTCAACGACGTTTGCGAGCTCAAAAATACAGCTGATTTTATTATGTCATATATACCCTGCGAATCATTTACAATTTAATTAGCACGCCTTGCTGGCGGTTTGTTTGCACGAAGACGTGATTATACTTTTGCAGTCGGTGTAGCCGCGTATTAATACGACGAGCGGCAAGGCCGGGAGGGGCTTAAGAAGGAGGCCCAGGCTCGGGCAAACAGTATCGCCAGCTTCACAGGCTATTACAAAGTTAGCTATTCGTCCGCATAGAAAGCAACGAGAAGTATTTTATATTTTTGGTTTAAAAGAAATGACTGCCATTGGATGCTAACCATTTCAGTTAGCATTCCGCATTATACTCATGAACAATGGCCCACGTTTAAAGGGGCAGTATCACGAGGTTCCACGCGCGGCACAGTTCACTATTCTTACACCCGAATTTTGGACATATCACTGTTAAAAGTGATTTTTTTCTTTCTTCCGGCTATCAAAACGGATTTTTTGATTCAACAAATACCTCCATTTCTCGACGGCCTTTTAGAATTTGCGGAATCAAACTTGAAAACGTGGGCCGACGTTTTCAAGTTTCGACCTCGTGATACTGCCCGTTTAATATATTAAAATTCAACTTGAAATAATAGAAAGCACTACGAGGCTTTCGGGTATAATATAAGGATTTGTATGGTTTATACCCGAAAGCTTCGCAGTGATGTCTATTGTTTCAAGCTGGATTTTACTGTGATGGTCAGTAATAAATGTATCGAATGTGGGCCATTATTTCCCTGGGGGGAGTACTCAAAAAAGTTTTATGCGGGGAGGCTTCACCCACAGGTCCAACCCCTTACCCTTTCATATATACCTTTTTTTTTAAATTTTTGACAGAAAAGGTACCCCCTTTGTATACCTTCTATAGAAAATGGTACTCCTTTCATATACCTTCCATAGGAAATGGTACCCCTCTCACCTACCTACAGAAAACCTACAATCGCACATTGATGCAGAAGGGCATTCATGTTACACTGAAGAACGGCGACGACAACATGATGAATGGCGAGGATAGAGTGTAATGCGATATTTCAGTTCAAAGATGAACAATGTATCTTGGGTTCTTTTACAAGAACACAGCGGGTTATTAATTCACATACACTGTAGTTGCGCGGCTCTGCTGTAACCTGGCCCCGTCTCATGAATCAACCGCAAAAACAGAAAGTCTTCTTGTCATTTTAATGTAGTTTTAAGTTTGTAAATTTTTATTTGGAAAGACCCTTTTGAACATCTGAATGACAGTTTTACCTTTTCTATACATCAGCTCGTGAAATCCCTACCCTTATATATACCTCCAGCCTGGAAAAGTTACTCCTTTTGGGCGGAACCTCCCGGAGTACGCACCCCCCCCCCCCCCCCCCCCCCCCGGCGGGGGGGTTATTTGCGCGACCCCGCCCAACGCTTTAGCGCAGACATCACAAAGGTATTTTCTACGTATTGCATACAATGGACATAATGCGTCATACCCTCATCTGATTTATTGCTTCACCCCATGAATTAGGAACCATATAAACCAGAAATTGAAACAGAAATTGAACCAGAAATTGACAGTGACGAGGAACTTTCAACAGCCCGGATGAGATCAAAACGTGTGCAGGTATGCAATTAATATAATTTAAACTCTTATTTACGCCTTCATAATTATTTATGCACCCTGTTTAAAGCGATCCCAACCGCACATTATCTAATAGTAATATTATTCCCTGTACATGTACAGGAGATTAATAAAAAACGCAAAACTGAATGCAAGGCTGGCATTACGGCAAAGGGCAGATTTATTAAGTGGCCAAAATTTCGACTAATAGAACTAGCCTTCCTCAGGGCCAGGGCTATACTGAAAGAAAATATTTAACGGCTCCTAAAATTTGAAAAATACATGGTTATAAATGATTGGCTAATACATGACATGTAGACAGCGCACTTGTAAACATAAAATAAAAACAATATATGACATATATAGTGTATGATACAAAACTGAGTTCAGCGTTCGTTCCTTCGGTTAATGCCTTCGGTTAATAGTTAGAATAGTATATATATCTTTAAATTCTCCTGGAAGTGCATTATAAATTCCCGATTGGTTAAGCTCTATCAGATGTACTGTCGTGAAGTTGACTTTCATCCCCTTGGAAGATCAACAATTTTTGCTATGTTAAAGGTGAATAAAAATCACGTGAAAGGTACTTTCGGATAAAAGCATACGCGCCAAGACAGGAAGAGGTACGGTTTAAGTTGCGCGATGGTCAGTGCAGTAGCATAAAAGAAAATGCCATGAACACGAATTAACTTTTTATATGGTCGACGCATTGCTGATTTAAAGAAAAAAAAACTCGACGTTTTGTGGCGTAAGCTTGAATCTTTGATCAGACAATGTCGATAGAAAGCAGCGGTATCTACAAAAATATTAACTTTGAACTGAGCAACAGGTGATAGGTTTCTTCTGTATTGTAACGGAGCACGAATCATGTAAAACAAAAGAAACTTAAGATTAAGAAATACAATGTGTTACGTTACCAGAAAGATCCTAGTTTTATCAAAACCAGATATGTTGTGCTACGATTTTTGCTAGGTTTCGCATCTGATGGCAAGTGAACGAACAGGGATATTGTAAGAAAAGAATCGTTTTCCTCTACTTAAAGTGCCTATGAAATGAATTTTTTTTCTTCGTTTCTCATTAGTTTATTATGTCCAAAGAACGAAAGCAATAATCATTTCCCGAGGAAAAGAAAGGAAATCGGTTTTTTAGCCCCTCGAAGATGCGTCACTTCGGTTGAAAAGTGGCTCCAATTTTTGGAGAGCCTGGGGCGAGTGGGCGTGCGTGATGACGTAAATTACGTAAATAGTATGACACATTGGTTTGTTTACGCTATAATTCCCTTGGAATCCTTTAGCGTGATGGTCATTTTGCCAACGTTTTTGGCTGTACAAATGTCAGACAGCGCCTAATTTGTTTCTTTACAGTCCTCTAAAGGTGAAGAGGATCAGTTTCGGATCACTCTTGATCAACTGAAATGATCGTGTCCACTGTAGTTTTGCCGTAGCGAGACGAACCGACTGTGCCTCTTGAGCGAAGGAAGTGAACATGAAGAAGACGAACTTTGATTTAGATTATTGAACGTGAAAGGTATACATTTCAGTAGCACAGCGTCTCAGTGGTTTGCCAGTTGAGTTGTAAGCTTATTGAACGCAGAGGCGTTTTTGTTATTTCTTTTTAGTGGCTCGTTGACTAGCGTTAATCGAACGCGAACGATATATTTGTAGTACAAACAATCATGATATTAGCGCATTAGCGACTCGGCCGGTCTTCTCTGAAGTTCATTGATCGCGCGTGGAGGTTATGAACTTATTTTATCGGCTTGGCAATTCGCCCGTCTGCTTAAAGTTCTTTCTTCCATGCGAAGGATATGTCTTGGCGGCTTGCTAGTTGAAAGTTTCTAAATTATACTGATATGTTATGCATATCCGAGGTGGTGTTTTTCAGGCGGCTTGCTGAATTGAATGTGAATGGTGTATTTTTAGCGGCAAGGCGCTTTGATAGCGTATTTATTTATTTATTTATTCAAAATGTTTGAACTCAAGTATATACGTAATAATTATGCTTTTCAGTTCAGTGTCTTGCCAGCGATTGAACGTTTCTGGAAATTTTAACCACTTGGCGGCTTGTAAGTGAGTTCAAAGTATCGTGTTTACATTTATGTCTGATTTATATTTCATTGATAAAAATTGATCTGATCGAACACGCAATGATTCAGCGATGTATTTTGTTCCGAATAGTCTTACGCATTTGTACATGTAGATTTTTGATAGATGTCCCGCAGAATAGACGCCTTCCAGTGAACACTTGCGTCACTGCACTTTGAGTTTTATAATTCGGAATAACATATAAACATTTATATTACTCGCCAGTCAGTGCCGATCGAGTCAGTATATTTTTGTAGGCCTCACTGACTTCGACGGCTCTCCAGTCGAGCCGAGGCTTGAAGTAACTTCCAAACAGGATATGGATTGGGAAAATTATGCTTGATTAAACGGCCTCACCGGCCGGAATGTTATTTTCTTTTGCAAAATAATATTAATCTTAACAATAAGCACTTTCATTGAAAACAACATCGCTTGACGTACCCTTTCCGATGTCGGCGAACAAATTTCATGTATTTCGCCGGCCTATTTTCCTCTGGAGCAAAATAAAGCTTTGTTACACCCTCTGTTATCGAATAATTCTAATATCTCGTATGTTTGAGGCCGCTCGCCACATAATATTGGTCCACCTCTTGCGACGTCTCTTGTCAGCTCTCTTGTTCTCTATATTCCCGCAGCAGTTTGTACAACTATTTACGTCACAGTGTAATATGACACTGGTTTTGGCCGCGCACAAATTGGAGCCACTTTTTAGCGCCAACAACCTAACTTTGAGACCATAAAAAAAGCGTTTCGCATCATCCCTAACACTTTAAACCTTTTATTCCAAGGTCTAAAAAGGTGAAATTTTCGATACATCAAAAAATAAATTTCATTTCATAGGCACTTTAAGTTAATCGCGAATGTTTGTGTTGGGCTAATGTTTGCAACAAGTAGTGAACATTACTGGTTTTACTTTTAATAGTAGAATATTTCACATACTGTGGGGCAGGAAGTTATTGCTTTATAAATAATTATTTGCAACAATATTTGTCGCAGATATGCGCAGCTTCCAAGAAAAAATCCCTTGCTGGCCTAGACAATGTCACAAGAGAAGGAGCATCAGCGTTTGATACCATGGAACAAATTGTACAAACAATGGCTTCCATTGGTAAGTTTAATCCATGGTTGTCCGCCGGAACAAAAACGTGCGTATTTTATAACGATGTACGTTGAAATGTCACTGAATTGAAAGTGAAACGAATTGATGGCTTCACTGTGCTTGGTAAGATTTTTAGAGACACAAGGCTTGCACGTGATAGGTCGTGATAGCTTACACTGTATTTGCCGTGATTTCATCTTGATAGCTCTGTGTTTTGAGCGAGGCTTGTTACAATACAGTTCACTTGAACAAAGTGATATAATGGTATAACTGTGGCAAAACTGCGCCGATATTTCATAAACAAACCGAAGTGGGTAACAGGCTGACAGAAATTAGGCACACACGGACGACGAAAAATCAAAAAGCTTTTCTTTACGTACGTAAAAGCAGCGGTAAAAACGTCACTGTATCACGATTATGATCGACAAAATAATCTTTATAAGTGTAAAAACCATAAAAATTTACTAAACTGCAGAGATAGAACAACGCTCCCGCTCCAAGGACGAACAACGCTCTCGCTCCACGCTTCAATGAGATCAAGGACGAACAGATCGGACGAACAACAATCTCTGACTACCCGCTTGTCAGGTCAAGAACGAACAACACCCTCGCTACACGCTTGAGGTAAAGGACGAACAGATCCAACGATGCTCTCGCTCCACTCTTGAGGTCAAGGACAAACAGATCGGACGAACAACACACTCGCTGCTCGCTTGAGGCGGAATGAGGCCGGAAAATGACATCCAACGCGACATGAACAGGTAACGTCCCAGGTTGATACGCTCGATTTGGATTGGACGCGCTGCTGCTATGCGCGAGTTTCAAGTGATCCAAGGTCCAGATACGCGTGATGCGCAGATGTGCGTGATAAAATTGCGTTCTTTGCATTCCAATTGCATTCCATACATTCGTAGTGGAAGTCCATGCGAATAGAGCAAAAATCGGGGTGTTTCTTGGTGTTGCGGAAACTATTGTTGGTTAGCTTTTGTGTTGTGGTGTGGGTATTGTTTACTTTCTTTTGAATCTTTTGTTTTACGTCATTTGGAGATCGCAACACCAAGAAACTGCCAAAAATCGAGTCAGGGCGAAACTACACAACTGCCGTGCATGCGTTTTTAATAGCAACGTTGAGATTAGGATTGCGGGCTCCTTTTGTCGCCCGCAATAAGACATATATAACCCGCTTCACATGTAGTATACATATCGAGCTTTTATTAATACATTCTTGAAAATTTTATACATCTATCATTACACAATTATATACCACTAATGTATAGCTCGCCAGCTCAAGTTTCAAAACTACCGATACGTGTCGAAAGCAACGCATTTATTGCATTGTCCATCATAGCAGTCACATTTCCCATTAGAACACACGCGTCGTCTCTGTGTCTTGTTTAAACAGTGTAAGCCGGTTGTCAAGATTTGACAATGATCCACTAAGCATGTTTGTCGTTTAGCCGTCTCTATTAAGGCGGACAAGTCTTCAGAGTCATCGCTTTTTTGCCTCCTCGACCCAATAAACCTAAGAAGGGAGTTGTCATTAGCGGCTATCTCCTCTTTTGCCCCCTTGTTTTCGAGTCTTCTGTTGCTTCTACCATGCGAAGACGAAATAGCAAGCAGTATAAGAATCAGAACTTTCATAGCACCAGGCTGTAAATTAGAAAACAGGAAAACAAGTTCAAGTTCAAGTTCAAGTAGCGTAAGTAAAGTTTGAACGCTTCAATTGCCTGTTGTTGATGTTCTTCAAAGCGGAGCTCTCGCGGAGCTCCATACTCATAGAACCTATGGCCGTCATTTTTCATGGTCATGGCTAGCGGAATGTTTCGCGGGCGCGAACTCCCGCAGGGTTAGCTCGAGGGCTCGTCTGTCCGTCCATCGCACAGGGCTAGCTCGCGGGCGCGAATGACTTCGCACCAGGAGCCCATAATCCCGGAGCGTGCAACTTCCATACTGCCTCTGTGAAACGGCGCTTTTACAAGTAGGTGTATTTTTAGACAAGTCTTTCCCGCGAATTGGTTTCAAAAAGCCAATCACAAGCAATTGCGTAATTAATAACTATTCACATATTCACATAGCGACTGGAAATCAGACATTCACCACACAGGAATGCGAACATGTCAATAGTTATTAAATATGCAATTGCTTGTGATTGGCTTTCCGAAACCAATTCGCGGGAAAGACTTATCTAAAAATAAACCAACTTGTGAAAACGCCGTTGCACGCATTTATGGTAGTTGCACGCTCCGGGTAATGGGCTCCTGCTTCGCACTACATGTGCGTACGAGGTCGCGCAACATCCGGGATCTTAGTAATTTTGAAACCATAGCGAGACTTTGTTTTTCGCGCGCTTCCCGCGGCCGATGTTACGTCAGCTACAGTAAACACTTTTGTATTTAGCGGAGAAAACGGTTTGCAAAATCGTTTTTCCCTGCATTTTTTCGTTGTTTGCTACTTAAGATAGGTTTTACATTTGTCAAACAGTGGTGAAGACCGCATTTGAGTAACTCTGCAAGTCAAGCGTTTTTGGAGAATATAGAGCTAAGTGCTTATTTTTAAACCTAATTTCGTATTAGGACAATTGAAGCTGGTAGATCGTCGAAGCTGATTTGTTTAAAGCTAAACCCCCTTAACCCATTTACCTCCGTGCAGCAACAACAGCAACAGTAAAAAACGTCCGTGATTTTGCAATAACACACAATCAAAATATTCAAAATAGAAACAGAAAGCTTTAAAGAATGCTCAGAAAAATAAAAGCTTTAAGTGATAAAATCTTGCTTCGAGGAACATTGTACCCGCGAAGAAGCGGAGTTTTAAAGAATTTTCAAGGAGCCGATGGACTTTACGGTAAAATAAATTACATTTTTCTATGGTAATTTATATTGATATCAATTTGTGATTGACTTTTTCTTTGTGTTCTCTTTAGTTTGGGAGAAATGTTTATAAAACGTGCTCAAATCCAGTCGGATTGACATTTTAAATTTGGCCACGTGACAGCTCCTCGATGCGCTAATGGCATGGTACGCTTTTTGCTTTTAAACATAAACTAATGGATATTTGAATACAATTTTTCAAAAGAAGATTTTGTTCTCCATGTTTATGTGTTTTAAAATATTTTACCGTTAAGTCCATCGGCTCCCTGAAAAGATGTCTGTGTATTTTTTTGATTTCCAAATCAGTTCTCGGGCAATTTTCGATACGCAAATGGTGTATTTTATTCGGAAATTAGTCATACTAGTTATTCTAGACCGAAAAAAAAAGTTGTTTTTGTGAGCTTTTGTGCAGTCTAAAGGTACTGCACCAGACGGTCGCCTAATACTGTTTTTGAGAATTGCTAAAATTGAAAAATAGCCCGGCCGTCAATCTTTATTCTAATTTTTCTTGTGCTTCCGACCTTTCACCTAAGTTGAGCTTGTCATCATCGTTTCTGTTCAGGGTGCTCCGCTGTAAGGCTAAGCCTATTTATACTGATCTATACTAAAACAGGTCAACTTGGGTCTAAACGTTTTTCATTTAAAGAAATGAAACTTGGAAACAAAAACCACAAAATTACTGAAAAGCAGAAACAACAATAGCGTCTTTGAGCAACATATGCCATTAGGAAAATCTTCATTCAAAACTTTACCTTGATAACACTTGTGTTCATGTTAACTTCTGATTGATTCAGGGACCGCTTGCAAGTACTGTTCAACAGTTTTTAGGTTGGCCTTGAGCTGTTTTAGTACCCTATTTATATATTTTACTTAACGGAAAATTGTGGAATGATTCACATCCTTGAAATTAATTTTAGAAATTTATGTAAACGGTAAAATCTCCTTGACATTTATTTAACATTAACATTGACAAATGAAACAACGAAGTAACATAACCATCGACAGGATAAATAAACGAACCGTTAGACACCCACCAGTCAATCAACTACTCTATGCATGGTTGTTAAATTTGCTATCCGATGGACATCTGTTTCGGGCCATGTATACGGATCTGTAGTATTCCTTTTGTGCGTGTGCGCGTGTGTAAGTCGGGGAGTGTGGGTGAGGGTGGTTGTTGAACGGAGAGTTGAATATTTTTCCCTTTCAGTGATCTCAGATAGTGTGGATTTTTAAAAGCGATCCACCGAACCATTATTTTTTTTGTCGTTTATGATGTACATTTTTCGTGAACTGTTGATATTTATTAATAACAGAGAGAACGATGAGAATGATTTCATTGACTAGGTAAAAACAGTAAAATGACAAATATTATGTTCAGAAGCAACGCGCGTGGCAAAGAGATGGTGGCTGTGAGGTTATAGTTTCAGTTGACACTTCGCAATTATAACTATATACAGTTTAAGCAACAAGATTGTTTCTGCAACGTCATAGCGCCATTTTCTTCCCTCGTGTTCCTTAATGTAATTGATGAACAGCGGGAGCAATATCATCTATTTTTAGTATAACCTTGTTGATTAGCCAGAAAACGTATTTGTATCAATGAAAACGTGAACATAATGGTTTAGTTTTGTAAATATTATTACTATACTAACGCAACAAAACTATTGTTAACTGTCTTTAACTGCGCCGGATGGCCAGGATAGAAATGGAATGCAACTTGAAAAAATTGTTCTTTCCTTGTGTCTTGAAAAAAAGCGCTAAAAACTGATTACGGCTTGTTCTTTCCTTGAAAAACTACTTAATATTTTTCTTTTAGTGTTCATAGAGCGTTTTACGTATAAACAAAGGTACTTAATTAGTAGAATATTTCGCACAATTTTTACCGCGAATCACTGAAGAGAATCCCCATGACATTGCCCCTTTAATTTTTATTGTCGTTGACTTTTCAGTTTTAACTTAACAGGAACGAACCATAAGAGATATCACGAGAATGATTAACGCCATTAGTAAGTATGATAGATTGGAACATTTTCTATTTGGTTCGTCTTTGTCTTTGCATCTAGAGGTGGTCTAGACCCGCTCCGCTGCAGCCGATGGCTGACAATTAATAATCAACACTGATGTTTATATCAAAATTGTATTGTTTTGTTGCTCACGCTGAAGTGTTAATTATCCCCTACAAAGACTCAAAACACTCGGATTAAATGGAAACACTAGTATCAACTCGCTAAAGCGACCGCGGCAAATGACTCAGAAAGAAACTCCTTTTTTCTGTAAAACTTGGCAGGAAAAAAGAACATAATATACAAATTTCGCGAAATGAACATGATTTTGGAATGGACTAATGGTGGGTGGACACTGGAATAACTATGACAATAACCAGCTGCCTGTGTGGGCTGACAAGCGCAAAAAGAACTATTAAAATAACAAAAAAAAAACGTTCATTATATAATAAACATGGGAGGTATAAAGAAAACCCGGAAAATCATTTGCGCAAGTTGATGGTAATTATAGTTGAAAAGCCAGTTATAAAAAGACGACTTTTAAAAACGTATTGGCAAAACAATAACGGTAACTGCCTGAAACAAAATGTCAGAAGACGAGTTATTTGCTTGGTTAAAAAGAAAACTTAAACTACTCTAGGACGAAACAATAGTACATATACCTTTATAATACATATGCACATTAAAACCGTGGGTTAAAAATAAGGATAATAATCCGAAAAGAACTTTTGACATCTAATACACAACTTATAAATACGCATGTCACTGCAATTATAATGAAAAACAAGTAACTTAAAAGCGAGCCGAAACAAATGCGTCTTTAGCTTGATCTTAAATGCACTAAAGTAATTAATAAATAATACACGATCCATGGAGATGGCGTTGCTATAGAAAACGCACTGACACCATGTGATTTAACATTGCTAGTGGGGACACGTAGCAGGTGATGAGATAAATATTGTAGTGTTTGTCGTTCTTCTAGAGTATTTTTTTCATAAGATTTAGTTAAAAGAACAGCACGCTGATATAGTCCGTTTGAAAACAGGACTTCCTCACTCAGTTCTTTTACAATTGAGCATCACGAGAAGGAAAAAAGTCAGGGCGTAAAAGCGCCTGGCGTGGGTTAATCTTAACGTTATATTTCTGGCTCACTTCGACTTGGTTTCGCAAATAGAGAAGTCGGTTGTCGTGTTGTTAAGAATATCAACTATAGATGTCGTTTAAATTGGTAATTTGACCGGACCGCCTGTGAAATTTATACCAAATTGAAGGGGGCTATAAACGACGTGTTTCAATTATCTTGATAAGGAAAATATTAATGTCTTGCAAAAGGGGAAAATACAATATATTCCTTTTAACGGTCACACCACCACGGAAATGTTTTTTAACAAAGATAAACAAAATAATCACCTCGAAGGTTTTCGATTTGCTATGTTTTAGCAAGAGGATTTTTTTTGTATGGAAAATATCAGACAAGTTTTAAAGACAAAGTCATAAAAATGAAAAAAATGCCTTTTCGTGACTCAGTCTAACAGATTACAATTTGCCGGCTTCTTGAATCTGAAGGCCGAAACACAATAAACATTCCAGACATATTTTCAGCGTTCACGGATTTCGTGGTCCTGTTCTGTAATGGCGCAACTGCCTTTTCTTTAGTCTGTTCAAGAGCTCTAATAAAGAACATTTCTTATATAGCATTGGTGGGGGATATATAGAAATTCATGAACAAATTCATATTTATTTTTTTAGTTTTATTAACATAACATTAACGCTTAGTGCTCTTTAGTTTCAGGCGACTATTACTTCCTTAAGTTAAATATTTTTTTGACCCTGGGAAACAAAACATGCATTGCCGAGTGTTTACGGGATGCATCAGAACTGTATGACTGGGTTTAGCATAAAATGTTTCACTTAAGTTAAGTTGAAATGTCGCTATGGAATTGTAAAGAAAAAAACAATAAAGTTTATTTATATAGAATGTTTTGAGGCTTTATAAAATGCGCCAGTTAATTTACGGAGGGCGTGAAGTTGAACAAAACTTCACACACTTCTATGGACTTTGTAAAGTTGAACTTAACTCGACGACTAAATTCGCCTTTACGAAATGATAACGCGTCCTTAAGGATATGTAATGATTAACTCAATTAACGCTTTTACCGCGTCCGGAAATATGATTGTAGGGAAACTCCACATCGGCATAACTTCAAACATCCTTATTTGCGCGCGCTTCAACTTACGGTAAATAAACATTAATGTTGAAATATAGTCAGTGCATTAAGTCATACGAGTATTTTGCGTAATTTCAGCTGGCTGACCCAGTCGGGTCGGTTGCGCCATCCGGATCATTTTCTGCCGTTATGTTTTGACGTCCGGCTACAATTTATGTAATTAAAACACTATAATGGCAGGGAAATTCATAAATAGTTAAAGGCAAGCGATATATTTGTTGAGATCACATGTATTTTATTAGTGTATTGCTCAAAAGATCTTATCTTATCTATTTATCTTTCTTATCTTTTTTCGCGGTAAAATTGGTAATGATGAAAGTGGGGCAGACAGGCCATTAAATTAAGTACTTTGCACCGCGAAAAACAAAAGAAAAATAGAATCCGATGTCAAATGAAGTATTTATTTCCGCGGGCTATAGACCCTATTCATAAATGGCGGCCGATTTATTTATTCTTTTATATTCATGCTAATCAGCCCAACTAGCCTCATTTTAGAGCAAAAATTCTTTTGAATTTTGCACATGCCAACGAGGCTAGTTGGGCTGATTAGCATGAATATAAAAGAATATTAAACCGGCCGCCATTAATGAATAGCGTCTATTGGCAGGGTTTTATTGGCCAACGTGTATACATATAAAACAAGATGAAGATTACATGTTTGATAGGACAGCTTCATCCACGGCGAAGATTCGAACAGAAAGATCCTTCGCCTAAAATTCATTTTCATATCTCACATATAGGGAATTTTTTGGCATCGGAAATTTTTTGTTTTATACATAGAAACGCTATATTTCGTGCTCTGTGTGTATTTCAAAGATTGCGGATTTATCATAAAATTGGTCAGTCTCGTGATATCACTAGCCAGTCACAAGTCTTTATGAAGAGAACAGGAAAAACATAGTCCAGTACTTGTCGTAATGCACCACTAACCAACGGTAAGAAATAACAAAGGGAATATATACTTGGATCGACGCGATCAACGAACGATTTGTATAGGAGAAATTCCGGGTTAATCGTAAAGCGGCGTTCGTTGTTTTGGTGACGTTTGCCTGATTTTTTAAATCGGTCATCGACTAAGGGGATCAATGAAAATGAAAGCTAAACCAAACAAAAAGAACAAAAATTACGGCAAACATATTTAGCCGTTTGTTAAAGCTGAATATGAATGATCTTTTCCTTAAAACATGCAAGCAAAGAAGGAAACGTAATTTATAATAAAGGGAAGCATGCTTAATAGTTCCCTGAAACCGAAATAAAATACATACATATAGCTGCCAATTTTTTCTCCATTTCCAATATCTTTAATTATAAGTGTAAACAATAGAACTTTAGCCTATGACTTGGGAAAAGTTGATGAACAAAAATATCAGTACACGAGATGAGTGCAGTCATCCCAAAAATGTCGTGTGAAAACCTTTATATACTGTAAAACGCCCAGAAATACTTTTTCTAACATCCAGCTTTCTGAAATTCTAGATTATTGTTTTTGTCTTTTGAGAAAATTATTCTTGATAAGACGTATATTGTGAAGACAGGTTTTCTGGCACTAAAGGACAACTCTCTGGGACGGCTCTTTAACCTGGGGGAACACTCGCTGGCTTCGGGAAGTCCGGGATCTGTTACAGCAGAAGATATCGGCGAGACAAATACAACGGACAGCACTTGGGTCCAACGTAGTTTATTCTACTTGTACTCAAGAACATAACCAGAATATAACCGAAGAACATTTTACAATACTCTTCCATTTATGCGAAAGCAAGAACTCTAACGGATTAGGTAATCTTTTAAACAAGTCTTATCTAAAATTATCTAATGTCTTTTATAACAAGTTGATTGGCTATAACGGCATTTATCTCTTTCAACATTAATTACTTCCAAAACAATACAGGTGGATCACAAGTTTAACAAAACACTAGAGCAGGTTACTATTACAGTTCAACGCTTATTACAGTTATGACTTAATCAAATAGTTTACGCTTAGTGATTATGAACAGGTGACAGTTGCGGTTTACTGAACTGGAAAGCAAGAGAAATATTTTCTACGTTGGTTTTTCTATTTTGAACAGCTAAAGCGAAATAAAATCAAATCCCTAATTTTGTGTTATCACACTCCTCCGACCTTAGCTCGAAAACCCTCCTGGGTCGAGCAATTAATAAAAAATAATAATCATTAGTTTACAAAGCGTAGCGTGAAAATTGGAAAAACGTTTGTTTCATTTGTTTTATGGGTTTTAAATATTTTATATTTGATTTTTGTGCCTGAACCGCGGCATAAACCGAGCTACCTGATAGCGGTCTCGGGGGTTCAATAAAAAGAAGCCAAAAAGAACCAATGAAATAACGTCGCGAAACATAATGTCAGCACACTCTATGGCAAAATTACTACGCTAAATGTCTTGAAGTGGTAGCTTGGATGTTGCTGTAGGGGGCGTTCTTTGGTCGGAAAACGGCGCCCTGTTATTACCTGTGTCCGTGTAGGTTAAAACAGCAATCAAAGGTCGGTCAGAGGTCTCTTCAGCGGACAAAAATGCTGCCACTCGAGGTACATAATCGTGGTCATCATAGCGTTGGGCACGCGGATGCTGATCATAGAATTTCTTAATTAGCCGCTTGTCAACGATGTTGGTAGCTGGTTCCCAGCTGTTGTAACTGGCTGGAAAACCTAACCACTTGATGAGGAACTGGTGTTCACCATTCTGTCGTCGTTGTTTGAGCAACTTTTCGACTGTGTAGATGTCCTCGTGGGCAGTTGACGGAGGTTCATCGGTGGATGGCTGGGGCTGAGTTTCACGCTGTTTTGCGGCCTGTCGTCGTTGTCGCCGCGTGGCCTGGGTGCTAGATTGTTCCTTGGCGTTGGTTGCACGGTCTAGGGGCCGTGGCTCTGTGCTCTCCCTAGGATGTAGTGCAGGTGTAATCGGCGCTGAGGCTGGGGTTGAGACATCCGCTGGGGCCTGTGGCCGGGCTTCTGGCTGAGCTATACCTGGTGTAGCAGCCTGTAGAGTTCCTTCGACAGGGACGTGGGACTCAGGTAAGACGACAGTTTCGTCCGGCAAAAAGCTATCTGGCGGAAAATCCTCTTCGGCTAGGTAAGGTTCATCAACAAGCTCTGGAGGTTGACGAATGGGGCGTGTGTCGGGTGACACGTACGGCTTGAGGCGGGAAACATGAACCGTTGTGGATACACGCCGGTTGTCTACGGCACGTAGGATGCAATGTACAGGTGATAGAAATTGTACAATTCTGTAAGGCCCGTGGAAATTGTGGGCCAGCTTCTTGCTTAAGCCTTTACGGTTGCGTGGTGTATAGACCCAAACGCGATCACCTACTTGGTATTTAACGGGAACAGCATGAAGATCATGGTAATCTTTCATTCTTTGCTGTGCACGCTGGATGTTCTCTTTCGCAATACGGTGTGCAATCTCAATATTCTCCACAACTCTTGCGCGGTGCTCGGCTATGGATGGGGAAATCTCACGCGGCGGCAGTAAGGACACATCCATCGGGAGGCGTGGTTCACGTCCATGAACCATGAAAAATGGTGATTCACCGGTCACGTCTGATGGTGAAATCCTATAACCAAAGAGGACTGGGTTCAAGTATCGGTCCCAATCTTTTTGGTCACTGCTAACATAATGAGACAAGCTCTGTGCAAGAGTCCCATTGAAACGTTCCACCAAGCCATCGCATTGGGGGTGATAACTTGTGAACACCTTCTTGGTATTCATCAGGAAGCAGACTTCTCGGACCAGGCTTGAAAGGAAGTTGGATCCCCTGTCGGACAACAGCGTGCGTGGGGCACCGTGACGAGGCATAATGTGGTTCACCAGTAGATCTGCAATAGTGGCAGCGTCAATGGAAGGAACGGCAAAGGCTTCTGGATAACGAGTCAGGTAATCGGAAAACACGACAATATATCGATTTCCCGCATTTGTGACTGGGAATGGTCCCAGGCAGTCTACAGCTACACGATCGAAGGGGCCTTCCACCGGAATTGGTAATATCGGTGCTGTCTGACGCTGTTTTGGACTCTTTTTCATCTGACAGTGGGTACAGGAGGTACACCAAAACTGGACATCTGCAAACATTTTCGGCCAATAATACCGTTCACGGAGCTTTTCGTAGGTCTTGTTGACTCCTAAATGGCCTGCTAAAGGATCATCGTGTCCTCCAACCAGAATTTCATGTCGCAATGGTGTAAGGATGACTAATTGGGACCTCGGGTGTGGTACTCTGCGACCTTTCGGCACCCAAATGTGGCATAGGAGACCATGAGGATCAATGTAATAGTCGTCAATGGCATGCATAATTGCTTTGGCGGCAGCGCCATTGTTTGGAAGTTGTTCCGTCTCCAGATAGTTGATAATGTCAGCCAAGGTTGGGTCCTTGTGCTGGAGTTCTAAAACTTTGTCAGTTTGTACCCCTGGATTATCATACGCTGCGATCACTGGTCCGTACGGGCGGCGAGAGAGGGCATCTGCATTACCATTCGTCTTTCCTGATCGGTGCTGAATGGTGAAGTCATACTGCTGTAAGAGTAACGCCCACCTAGCTAGACGTCCGGTAGGTTCCTTTATGTTCATCAGCCAACGAACGGCACTGTGGTCAGTGAACACTGTGAATTGGCGACCATAGAGGTATGTCTGGAAGTGTCGAACGCCGTCGACAACTGCAAGGGCCTCTCGTTCGGTGACACTGTAATTTCGTTCTGCCGGGTTCAATTTTCTCCCAGCGTATGCAATGACGACTTCGCGGCCATTCTGTATTTGTCCTAATACCATTCCCAGAGCATCATCACTGGCATCTGTAGCTAGGGTAAATGGAAGGTTGAAGTCGGGGTAGGCAAGGATAGGCGCTTCTGTTAGAGCTTTCTTGAGAGTGTCGAAAGCGACCTGACAAGGCTCAGTCCATACAAACTTCGTTCCTTTCTTGGTCAAATCGTGTAAAGGGGTGGCAATCTGAGCAAATCCTTTGACAAACTTGCGGTAGTAATTGGTAAGGCCCATAAAAGCCCTGACGTCCTTAACCGTCTTCGGGATGGGATACTCTTGGACGACCTTAATTTTCGCTGGGTCAGGCTGGATTCCCTCGCTTGTTATGACATGTCCAAGGTAGTTTACCCGGGGCTGACAAAAGTGGCACTTGCTGGGCTTGAGCTTCAAACCAGCGGCTCGGAAGCGATCGAAAACCAGGCGGAGGTGCTGCAAGTGTTCTTCGAATGTTTGGGAATATACCAATACGTCATCAAGGTAAATCAGGGCAATCTGCCAGGTCAGGCCTCTTAATACGCATTCCATCAGCCGTTGGAACGTACCTGGGGCATTGCATAGGCCGAAGGGCATTGTTTTAAATTCGTAGAGACCAGCGTGTGTGACAAATGCTGTCTTCTCACGGGACGCTGCATCCAGCTCGACCTGCCAGTATCCGGACAAGAGGTCTAGACTGGTGAAATATTTGGCTCCTCCCAAGGCTTCCAAAGTTTCTGATATCAGTGGCAGGGGATAGGAATCCTTCTTTGTGACCTTATTCAGTCTTCGAAAATCACAGCAAAATCTGGAGGAGCCATCGGGCTTTGGAACAAGGACCACTGGGCTGGCCCACGGCGAGGCGGAGGGTTGAATAACGTCTCTTTCCAACATATCATTAATCTGTTGCTCGATCGTCTCTTTTTGTGTCTGTGGCACCCGATAGGGGCGTGATCTTATTGGTGGGAAATCTCCAGTGTCAATATGATGTTGTACCAAGTCTGTACGTCCTAGTTCATCAGGAGTCAGGGCGAAAATGTCTCTGTATTCCTCTAACAGCTTTTTTAGGCGATTTTGCTGCTCTGGTGTTAGTGCTGAACCTTTGAGGTCTACTGGAAGGGAACCAGGTTGCTGATGTGGCTTCTGTGGAGGGTTGGTATCTCCCACGGGACAGACATCAGGATCACCATCAGCTTCAGAAAACGTTCCGAGTGTAGCGCCTTTGCGTAAAGTTACTGGTGAGTTGGTCGGGTTAATTAGGCGAAACGGAACAGCTTCATTGTCAGTCACCTTAACCAAAGCAGCTGCTCCTTGTAAGTGGTAACGTTCCACCAAGTTCGACGCAGATTCGATCAGTCCTGTGGTACCGGCTGAGGCGTTGCCTTTTACCTTGGCGGGGATTACGGTCTCACTCCATGGCGGAATGACGTACGTGGCCGGGGCGATGACTGCCAATAGGTCTTCTGAAAACGTGACTGGTGGTCTTTCCTTCAGTTTGATAGTGTGGTTCTCAAAGTCTATGTGGGCTCGATGATCGCGGAGGAAGTCTCTTCCTAGTACACCGCGATAAGTTACTCCCTCCACGACCTTGAAGTTACAGGGGTAGGTACCTCCGGCAAAACTGACAGATGTCCGTAATATCCCACGGACAACCAGGTCTTCCCCACTAACGGTCTTTAGTGCTCTCGCTGCACTTCCGGATAGGGGTGGTGGTTTGCCATCATACAACTCTAACATGTGGGCTGCATCCAAAATGGATACAGCAGCGCCTGTGTCGACTAAACAGCTGGTATTCTTCCCATTTATCTGTACTGCAATCGTCAGATCGCTAGAGCGATTTGGGCGGCCTGTGGTGGAGGCGATCTTCTGTTCCTTAGTAAGGGTTACTTTAGGCTGCAAGTCATCTGTACCATGGTTGTCCTGCGGCTCAGGTTGTCGTGCTGTAGGGATAGCATCGGTGACCTCCGGGGACTTGGTAATGCTGTGTACTGCACTCTGTTTAATTATCTTGTTGTCTTCTACATCTCCGGTGTCTGTGAATTGATAAGCGGAGTCTTGTTTTTCTAACTCGTCAGCATCGGCGAGCTGCTCGTCAGGACCCGGTGTTGCAAATTCCGCGGCATCGACAGACTGGTAACCAAGAGCGGGTTCTTCAAACTCTTCGACGTCCGCCAACTGGTCAGCGGTGTCTGAATACTCAATGGGATCTGTGAACTGCTCCGGTGGAGGTAAGATCAATGACATGATATCCGTCGTGTCGGGTTCGGGTTCAGATGATTGCTCTCCGATTTGTTGAGCGGCATCCATCGCAGCATGGTCGTACATAGCCAGCTCTGAATGGTAAAACTCTTCTGGGCTGGCTAATTCCCATTCAGAAGAGCTTTCGTACCATTCATCTTCCCGTTTATATTCATTATAATTATCCCAGTCTCCTGAGAAATCATAATCATTGTCCTCCATGTATGGCGATTCCTGTTCCCAATAACACTCTATGGGGGCTACAAGGTCCTCGTCTAGTTCATAGTAATGTTCCATTACAGTGGCAACTCGATCTTGTTGACCAGGTGGGCCTAAAGCTCTTTGTCGGGGCTGAAAACCAGATTGATACCTCCCAGGGACGTAATTGGGTGGAGCCGGCAAGGCGTTTCCGGAGGCGGGTCCTGTGTTTCTGGGGGGCGGTACTCTTCCTCGCGAACCTCGCTGGGGACAATTGACTTGCACGTGTCCAAAAGCCCCACAATGAAAACACAAGGGTCGTCCATCACGTGATCGTGATTGCACCGGTCTCATACCACTTCCACGTTGTACAAGGCCATTGATTCGTGCATCTACACGCCTGTCTAAGGTCCTGAGTTCATTCCTGAGTTCGTGGACAATGTTTGTTAGTCCACGTAGTTCGTCCTTTTCTGACTCGTTAAACGCTGCCACTTTCTCTGGTTTGGACTGTGAAGTTAGGTTGTCCAATTTCTTTGTTAGTGTTTCCAGTTGTGTTTGTACCGACGGTTTTTCAGTATTATTTACTTGCACACGGGTACCAGTGGGAGTGTTTATCACCTGGTGAGTCTGGCTAATTGCTTCAATTAATCTTTCTAGCTGGTCACTGGTTTTACTTTCGCTAGTTCTGTGTGAGATGGCATCTATAGTCCGGGCCAGTTCTTCTGCTTCTAAAAGGGTTCCCGGCATCTTCTCCAATACTTTGATCCTCAGCGACTGGATTAAACCCTCCGTAAAGTAAGTAACTTTGTCAACTTCGGCCATGTTTAATCCACTGAACAACTCATGCATATCATTTATATAGTCAGATAATAGTTCATTGTTTCCTTGACGACGGGCAACTAGGCGTTGTCGCTTAACCCATGCGCGGTCTTTTGTAGCATAACGGCGCACCAAGGCTTCTTTAAGGTCGTTATAATTTCTCCTCTCTTCGGCAGGTAATTCAAATAGGAACGTTTCCGCTGGTCCCGCAAGGTTATTAATTAACTGCGTTCTCGCAGCAGAGTCTGTTAGTTTGATTCCTTTAGAGTCTAGTATCAATTCTAGTTTCTCAAACCAACGATTGATGTCCTCATTCTCGTACCCGTGGAATTTGTTAATGTGAACATCTTTAGTCATAAGTTTCTGAGTCAACTCACTCAAAGCACGTATGTATTCTTCCTCCATTCTGTTTACGTTCACTTCCGAGTCAGTTGAACTGTCTAACGACAGAGAACTAATTTTACTGCTAGAAGAGTGTTCTTCGTAGTTTATCCTGCGCGAAAGATAGTGGTAAATGTCCGCAGGTGAGGTAAAAACTGGTACCTGTTGTCCACCAGCTGCTAAGGTGTCGTCCGTACAATCGTCACTATGAATAGGTGTTGACGTTACAGGTACACTATTTTCACCCGTTGTTTTTGCGCTAAACTTTCTTTCTTCTTTTTTGTCTTTTTCTGAGTTTTTTCTATCACTTAAATCGTCAGGATCGATAATATCCTGTACCTCTAATCCAACGTGAGCACCCTCACGTGAACAATGGGCCCTCTGAAAACCGAATACAGGTGGGTCACTGGAACTGATATTTTCTTCCTCACTGGAATCGAGGACAATATCTATGGGCTCCAAATCTGTCCTGTTCCCGTCTCTTAGGCGGTTCTCCCGTACGTTGAGACTGGTTTCCCCTACTGCGATATGTCCGCGTCTCAACTCTGGGGCTATTTCGCTTTCGTCGAAAGGTAAATCACACTCAACGCTGGCGTCAACCTTCGACGGGTGAGTACTACCTGTACTCCCGTTTTTCCGGCTCCTTAGATTGTAAGGTCTTTTTCTCCGGAAAAATCTTGGCATGTAGTTTCACTGTTTTTTACTTACTTGGGCGTCCTTTCACTGCTCGCTCCAAGGGGTTAATTTCCGTTTGCTGCCGTTCTAAATGCCTCTGATAATTCCGCTGCAACTACCACTCTTCTCGACCACTATGAAGACAGGTTTTCTGGCACTAAAGGACAACTCTCTGGGACGGCTCTTTAACCTGGGGGAACACTCGCTGACTTCGGGAAGTCCGGGATCTGTTACAGCAGAAGATATCGGCGGGACAAATACAACGGACAGCACTTGGGTCCAACGTAGTTTATTCTACTTGTACTCAAGAACATAACCAGAATATAACCGAAGAACATTTTACAATACTCTTCCATTTATGCGAAAGCAAGAACTCTAACGGATTAGGTAATCTTTTAAACAAGTCTTATCTAAAATTATCTAATGTCTTTTATAACAAGTTGATTGGCTATAACGGCATTTATCTCTTTCAACATTAATTACTTCCAAAACAATACAGGTGGATCACAAGTTTAACAAAACACTAGAGCAGGTTACTATTACAGTTCAACGCTTATTACAGTTATGACTTAATCAAATAGTTTACGCTTAGTGATTATGAACAGGTGACAGTTGCGGTTTACTGAACTGGAAAGCAAGAGAAATATTTTCTACGTTGGTTTTTCTATTTGAACAGCTAAAGCGAAATAAAATCAAATCCCTAATTTTGTGTTATCACAATATAGCAAATAGTAAACCTTCGAGATGACTATTTTGTTTATCTTTATAAAAACAATTTTCGTGCTGGGATGACTGTTATAGAAGGAAACAAAAGGTTTTTTTAATTTTCTTTGTTTTCCAAGTCATTAATATTTTCCTTATCAAGGTAATGAAAACACTTATAAATTTCACAGGATCTGAGGTCAAATTGCCAATTTGAACGTCAGCTTTAGTTACGTTTATATCCTTAGCAACACGACAACCGCCTTCTCTATTTGTGAAACCAAGTCAACGTGAGCCAGAAATATAACGTTGAGATTAACCCACGCCAGGCGATTTTACGCCCTGACTTTTTTCCTTCTCATGATGTTCAATTCAAAAAAAAAAAAAAAACAGGAAGTCCTGTTTTCAAACGGATTATCTCAGCTTTAGCGTGTTGTTCTTTTAACTAAAACTACAGAAAAGAAACACTAGAAGAACTACAAACACTACAATATCAATATTTATCACATCACCAACGTGTCCCCACTAGCAATGTTAAATCATATGGTGTCAGTTTCCTTTCTATAGCAGCGCAATCTCCATGGAATAAACTTCCTAGTGATCTTAGATCTTGTGTATCCTTAACTACATTAGCTACGTACAGGCTAAGTACGTATTTGTTTCGGCTCCTTGCTTAGTGAGTTGTTTTTCATATTATAATTTTAGCGATATTCATGCATATTTTAGTCGTTGTATATTAGCTTTTACTAGTTCTTTTTCTAATTCGTTAACTTGTTTTTTTTTAAAGCGCACATGTATTGCATAGACGCTATATGGATGATCTATTACTATCATTAAACAATAAAAGAAAGCTTAGCCCATTGACACCTTAAACGCTATAATTACCAACAACTCGCGGTATCAAATAATTTTCCGGGTTTTCTTCATACTTACCATGTTTACTATATGATAAACGTTCATTTTTGTTGTTTTCATAGTTCCTTTTGCGCTAGTCAGTATTGACGGCCCACACAGGAAGCTAAGTTTCCTTCATAGTTATTACAGTGTCCACCCGCCATTAAAACATTCCAAATCATGTTTATCTCGCCTTACATTATGTTCTCTTTTCAACTATGTTTTTCAGAAAAGGTGTTCGTTATTTTCTGAGTCATTGGCTGCAGTTGCTTTAGAAAGTTGATAAAGGTGTTTACATCAAATGCTAGTGTTTTGAGTCTTTTTGGGAATAATTAACACTTCAGTGCTAGCAATTAACACAACAACATATTTGATGTAAATAGCAGTGTTTACTGTCTAACGCGACCGCAGCCATCAGCTGCAGTGGAGCGGGTCTTGACCACCTCTAGATGCAAAGACAAAAACGGACCAAATAGTAAACGTTTCAATCTATCATAGTTAATTACTACATGTACAATTTGGAAATCAAAATTGCAAAAACTACACAAACATATTTGCATATTAAAGGGCGACGCGAGTGAAGTATAGAACTATTAAATCAAAGTCTTGTTGTTGTTTTTTACATAAAATCGCGTTTCAGCCTATGTACTGAATGAAAAAACAAAAATGGACAACACAATCTTCTTTCGAAAAATTTTATTCAAATCTCCATTAGTTTATGTTTAAAAGCAAATCGCGAACCATTTATAGCGCATCGAGGCCGAGCTGTCTTCGATAAAAGAAATCAAAACGACTGAACTGATTTGAGCACGTTTTATAAACAATTCTCCAAAACTAACGAGAGCACAAAGAAAAAGTCAATCGTAGATTGATATCAACATAAATTCCCATCGAAAAAGGTAATTTGTTTTACCTTTAAATCCCTCGAATGCTGGAAATTCTTTACATCTCCGCTTCTTCGAATTCATTTCTGAAATCCGAAGTAAGAAACATCTCCCCGCATTGCTCTCGCATTGATAAAAACGTATGAAGTTCCTCGAAGCAAGATTTTATCCCTGAAAGCTCTTATTTTTCCAGTATAGCGGCTTCTGAGTATCCCTTAATTAGCATCCCTGTCTTGAGTAGCAAACCGCAAAAAAAAAAAATGCAGGGAAATAACGACTTTAATTTGAAACGGTTTTCTCTGCTAAACACAGCAAAACATCAAAGTGTTTATCGAGCTGACGTGACATTGGCCGTGTAGCCGCGCGAAAAACAAACCCTCGGTTTAGTTGCAAAATTGTGTAAGATGACGGATGTTGTGTGACATCATACGCTAGACATGACCATGAAAAATTAAGGACACAGTTTCTATGAGTATGGAGCTACGCGAGCGGGCCTTCGGCCCGCGCGAGTTCCGCTATGATTCTTAACAAAACTATACCATCATGTTTAGGTTTTCATTGATACAAATGCGTTTCTGGCTAATTCTTAAAATATCGCGTTCGAAGAACGCAATCCTAATTTCGTGTTGGTTGTCCTATGGTTTACGTGCAGTAAAATTTGAGATTTTTTGGTAGACGGTCTTCCAAATGGCCGCCCCTATTGTTTTTTTTTTTCAGGGGCTATTTTCCGCCGGAAATTCCTTAGAACGCGTCTCCATAATCTGTGATTACTGCTAGTACTAAAAATAGATGGCACTGTCCCCTTAAAAGCCGTTCCTCAATTCGTTAAGGAACACGATTGAAGAAAACGGCACTTAGACGTGATCAGAAGCAATCTTGTTGCTTAAACTGTATAAAGTTACAACTGCAAAGTGTCACCCACTTTTTATCGCATACGAGGCGAACATAAGTACCGAACACGAATACCTGCTATCGTTTAAAGGAAGTCTAAATGGATGATATTCGGAAGGCACGCGCGTTGTTTCGGAACCTAATATTTGTCATTTTATTGTTTATACATGTACCTAGTCTATAAAATCGTTCTCCTCTTTCTCTCTGATATTATCAATATTTCATAGAAGATGTACATCATAACAATAAACAAAATAAAGGTTTGGTGGATCCCTTTAAAAATATCCACACTATCTGACTTCGCTAAAAGGGAAATATATTCACCCTTCCGTTCAACAACAACCCTCACCCACGCTCTCCTACGCACATACACGGACACGCACGCACGCACGCACACACACACACACACGCACGCACACGCACACAAAAGACCCCAGATCTGTATCCAGGGTCCAAAACAGATGTCCATCGGATAGCAAATTTAGTAGTTGATTGACCGATACACATGGTTGTGAAACGGTTCGTTAAAAAGATCCAGTCGATGGTTTTGTTACTTCCTCATTTCATTTATCAATGTTAATCAGTGTTAATGTCAGTGTTATCTTGTTATTGCCGTTTACGTAAATGTCTAAAATTAGCTTCAAGGATGTGAAACATTCCACAGTTTTCCGTTAAGTAAATCATATAAATTAAGGGTACTAAACAGCTCAAAGCCAACTGATTAATCCGTTGAACAGTAACTTGTAAGCAGTCCCTGAGTCAATCAAAAGCAAACATGAACAAAATTGTTATCAAGGTAAAGTCTTGAATGAATATTTTCCTAATGGCAAAGGTTCGATCCTCAAAGTCGCTGTTCTTATTTCTTCTTTTAATTTTGTGGTTTTCGTTACCTTAAGTTTCATTTAAAAAAAAACGTTTAGAGCCGAGTTGTCTTCTTTTATATAAAGAACACCAATAACAGGCAATTAAAGCAATCAAACTTTACACGCTACTTGAAATTGAATTTACGTAAATTTCTTTTTTTTTTCTAATTTACAGCGTGGTGCTCCAAACGTTCTGATTCTTCTACTGCTCGCAATCTCGTCTTCGCATGGTAGAAGCCACAGAAGACTCGAAACCAACGGGGCAAAAGAGGAGATGGCCGCTGATGACAACTCCTTTCTTACGTTTATTGGGTTAAGGGGACAAAAAAGCGATGACTCCGAAGACTTCACATCCTTAATAGAGACCGCTAAACGACAAACAGATTCATGCTCAGTACATCATTGCCAAATCTTGACAACAGTCTTACACGTTTTAAACTTGACAAACTTGGAACAGAGAGAAGCCGTATGTTATACGGGCAAGAATTGTGACTGCAATAATCCGCGAAACTGCTCAGAATGTATGTCTTTGGACCGTAGTCGGAAGTTGTAAGACACTGAACGGGACAAACTTAAGCAGGCGAGCTATTTTTCTAATGTGTAATGATAGCCGTATAAAATAATTAAGAATGTATTAATAAAGCTCGGTATGCATACTACATTTTGAAGTTTCGTACTGTTTGCTTTTTCGTTACACTTAACCCAATCCAGACAGGGCTTTTTTTGACCGTCTGGGACCGGGGGGCCTCCAGAAGCCCCCCTATGTAACTTTGAAACCGCTTATGCTATGGCCACAAAATTTACACAGGATAATGTTGTCATGAATTCTAGTAACTACAGATACTTTGGTGTCATAATAACATAACGTGACGTTATTATGACGTCATAAAGTCGATTTTATTGGCTTACACAGTCTTCATCAATTTTGAACATATAACAACAAGACTTTAACAGCTACCTATTTGATAAAAGTCTTACGTTTACTAACACTGTTGGTGATGTTAACAATAACCAGCTGAAACATTGTATAAGGCATATCTCTGAAACAAACGATAGCGTTCATACCAATCTTTCACATATTGATGCAGGAGTAAAAGTTAATGAATTCGTTCACTTTGTTGCTATGGTAACAGCATGTGACTTCATTACGTCATAGACGTGATGTGTACATTTTCTTAAAAACTGGAACAGTTAACTTTGCAAATTATGGCTTTTCATGTACTTAATGAATTCAAGAAAGCTTTCTCAAGTGTAAAGGACATTTTTTATGATATTTTGACAATAAATGTTTAGAGATAATGGAATTACACAGACAGTTAATATACTAGAAATAAATTTCCCATTTTATTGTCCGCAATCTTGGATCCGCCATCTTGAATTAGTCCAAACGTGTTTGTTTCGGTAAAAAACACCGAAAATAAAGCTTAGTTTATTGTGGGCAAATGTTTTACAATTCAAAATATGAACCAATAATGAAATTATAGAGAGAAACGTAACGACCTTTAGTAAAACTTCGATCCGCCATCCTGGATTTTGACATTCATATTCCACATTTTTCTAAAATTACCGTTAATTAACCTTAATTAATAAACAATTATAGATAATTTGATCAATCATCGCTAAATTAAGTTGAAAATATTAATTCAATAAGAAAATTTTGAAATAATCTTGATTAAAGCGAAAAATGCTAATTTTGTAAAATTTTGTTGGTGAACAAAGGACGCTAACGTGAAAATGTTTCCAGATAAATATTAGGAAAGTCACCAAATTTGGTGGTCATTGCGTCGACCGTTTTGAAACGACACAACTTGAAAGTTCGAGCGGGCTCCAAAAGCCCCCCCCCCGGGTCTGGATAGGGTTAAATCGATCAGACAGTGTGAGTCGGCGGAAAGTACCCGCAGTGACTTTGAACGTTTACATGCTTCAGATGCATTTTACCAGTAACCACCCCTGACATTTTTCTGAAAATTATCTGGGAACATTTCGATATGACAGGACATCCACACTTTTTACAACCATTGTTGAACGTTTAAACGATAAAATTCCAACTCTCTTTCAGGGAATTTTACAATTTATGATCATTTTTGCAATTTATTTTCTTTTTTATTCATTTTGACTCAATCTTGGCGTTTTTCTGACATGATTTAAAATCCAAGATGGCGAATCGAAGTTAAGGGGCTTAAATTAGACAGTTTTCGAAGTAATTAACATAAACTCTCCAAATTTTATAGCTATAACTTTCATATTTACGGATAGGAGTGAGGGGCTGAGCGTGGGAATTCAGGCGAAACGGAGGCACGTCAACCATGCTCGAACAAGAAACGATAGCAGGCCTTGAGGTAAATCACTATCTTTATTATAAGAAGAGTCTCGCTCAAGGAATACGTAGTTATCATTGTAAAGAAAATCTTGAACGGAATAGCTAAATGGATCCACTTTACTGCATTGGTTAGCCTCGTATTCAAAAAAAATATATATATAAAACTGCGGCGAGTGAAGACTAGAAAGCTGACAAATGGCTTTAACATTAAGTCACGTGTCCTGTTATTACTCATGCGCGTAGCGGCATGAATTATAAAATGAGCTTCGTTTATTTTTTTACTCATGCGCAAGGCGCAATGAGTTAAAAAATGCCTTTCGTTTTTTTTTTATTATTATTATTATTATTATTATTATTACTCATGCGCGAAGCGGCATGAGGTAAGGTTTCGGCTCCGTCTTTCTTGTTATTAACACGATGGCTTGTTGCCATGCAGTTTCCTCCTGTTGCTATGTTGTGGTCACGTGATCCATTTCAGTTGTGGTCTGGAGTCCGGTTTGCACGAAATGTACCACGATTTGAGTGCTTAATTAAAACAAGTCTGAGATGGTTTAAGCAAACAAATTTGCATCAGAATATTGAAGAAACTATCCTACAATATAAAAATTATAGTTTTAGTTCAATAGCGAGCACGCGTTTTTCAAAATGGCTGCTTTTCTATGACCTGGTCTGGCGATATAAAAGGATTTCCAGCCGACTCAATAATGAACAAAAAGTACATTTTATGGGGAGGGGGGGGGGGGGGGGGGGGGAGGGGGGGGGGGAGAGTAAAGTAGGACTGTATCTACTAATTTGCCTTACACCTCCCTGGACAGGAGGACACATGCTAGAATTATTTCTAAAAACATTTCTCCATCGTTCTTTCTTCGTACTTCTTGCTTCTTTTTCTAATAACTGTCAAGTGGGACACTTCCTTGTCAAGCCAATGTTTTTGTACAGTTATCACTCTCTTAGAAAAGTTGTTTTTTTTGTGTCCGAGAACCTAAACCTGGATGGCTGTAAATCGCCAAGAAACGACAACCGCGTGAACTGAAAATTCAATATGGCGGCTCCTGTATATGGTTGGACGAGTCCACCAGAACACTGTCGAAAGGGTCGCTGGTGTTCGAAGTTAAATGGCCACAAGGGTCGGTGCAATTCCGAGAGAAATTTTAATGCCTTCTGGGAGACTTCGCCCGTGTACAACTTTAAATGTATGGAAGAGATCACTGCTTTTGGAGGAGAAACAACTTTCTGCTAAAGCTGCTCGCCTTGACACCCTCGAAAGTGAGTTAAGAGAAGATAACTCAGACATGCCAACAAGCTGAATGACACAGGTGAATATTATGTTAAAAATATTATTAGTAGAAGTCATAATATCCTCAAATTATAAAAGTTTTACGTCTTAACTTAACTTAGCTTAAGTTATATTTAAAAGCTTACATGTCTGCTGTGCATTGCATTTTCTTTTCAGTAGTCGAAATGTATTTCTCGCGTATCCTTAGCATTAATGGGCCGTGTTCACAGATTTAACTGAAAAGAGTAATATCCACGTTCAGGCCTGTCTTTTTTTTTTATAATTCATATCAGATACTACAGCAACAACAATATAATATTGAATTAGCAACAAGAATTACAGCTAAACTTGCAGAATACAGGGTCAGTTATTTACATCTTATTAAATATGAATAGTGCCTATTGTGTTATGCTGTGTTCTACAAAGAGTTCCAACAAGTACACGTTCCTGAGGTGGACCGAATTTAAGTGGCCCAAAATGTAATGTAATCGCATTGAATGCAGATGTCCAAAAGTATATTACATAGAATGGAATTTAATTAACATCAGGGCCAGGTTGTTCAAAGTGCGATTAGAGTATAACCCAGGGTTAGCGTCAGTTTTGATTCCAGTTCAATAATAAATTAAATCAATGGAGATTTTTCCAAAGTATTTTTGCCCTTTAGTTTCAGCTTTGATCCGTCTTCATGTATAGCTTAAAATTAGCTTTTGAAAACCTTTTGAACAAAAGAAATTAACTCCTTAGTGAAGTTTTAATTCTGGGTTAGCATTAATCGGCTTTCAAACAACCGGGCTCAGAAAAAAGATGATAGTCTGCTAATATTAGCTTAAATCCATATACAGCTTTCAAGTTGGAAGAACTGCAGAAAGCAAACTGAAGCCAGTAAAATGCAGTTGTGGTAGCCAGTTTGCAGATGAACCTACTCCAGCAGCACATATGACCTCCCACAGTTCCCAAACACAGATAAGAGCAGTCAATAAACCTCCAAAAGAAATGAGAGTTGATGAACTTAGAACTGAACTATGTGCAAGGAAACTTTGTTCAACAGGCAACAAGGATATTCTTGTGAGACGACAAGAAGGTGAATTAGCAGAGGAACTCATAAATACTTAAGATTCAGAAATACACTACCAGTAAGGTTTACTGAGTGCTTAGGAACTTGAAAATGTAGATCTGCACAAGACCAATGCTCAACTTTTGCTGTAAATATGCTAAACATGCTACTGGTCTGAAATAAAGCACTAATATTTAAAAAAGAAACAATGCAACTAATGATATGGTTGTTGTAGGTTAAAATTATTTTAGGTTAAAAATTATTTCAAACTAGGTTAATTTTTATTTTCCTTTGTCCCAGATTCATTAACATAATCTCAGACAAAGGAAAATAAAAATTAACCAAGTTTGAAATAATTTTAACCTAAAATGATTTTAACCTACAAAATGGACAATGTTTGGATGCCAACATGATGAGTGATTATGACATCACAGTCATTACTATGGCAAAAGCACTGTGCGCGCTGTGAAATGAGCCTCAAAAAGCCAGCTTTTTAAAAAGGAACTTTCAGGGCTGTGCTCTAGCAGTGCTCTAGCGGGGGGAGTGGGGGGGGGGGGGGGGGGGGGGGATTTCCCTTGCAATATTTTTGGGGAAAACTTTATCCCCCATCTTGGGATGTTTAATGGTCTGCCCCTCATATTCAAGAGCTACCCTACTGCTTAAATCAATGCACACAATTACTTTTTAGCTGAAATATAACAGATAAACACCATGAACAATGACCCTACTCCAGAAACACTAACCACCCTGGACATTGAAACGTCAAAGTTATTGACAAATGTTTGGACCTGATACGTGTAATTCGACATGGAGATTTGAGATAAACAACGAACTGTCAACGAACTGTCCTCACCCGCCATCCTCGTGTTTGCCCTGTACAGTCAATTCTTGATTATATCGATTTGCGTGGCTATCTGATGGCCCATTATTTTAAACCTTCTATGGGAAACCAGTGACTAGGACTGTATTTTCAGAGCTGGTATCTCTTGCAGTTCAATACTGTGGGTTGGACCCTTCTAAATGTAAGGGACATAGCTTCCATATAGGTGCAGCTTCACATGTGGCTGAATGTAGTTGTCAGACACCCAGATCCGTCTTTTGGGCGTTGGAGGTCTGATACATTTAAGAAATATTTTTGCATTCCTAGCCCAACTTCCTGATCGGTGTGTGGGTGCAGATTATGGTTGCAGGGGCACTGTCGGACTATATTATGTTATATTACAATAATTGCTTAATTTCTTAATTGGTGTAGCCAGTCAGTTGCAGGGGCACTGTTTGACTATATTCTAATATTATCACAAGAATTGTTTAGTGTACCCAGACAGTTGCAGGGGCGCTGTCTGGCTATATTCTTATATATTTCAAGCATTGTTCCATCTCCTTATTTGGACCAGTGATCTTGCTGTTATGTTGGGGTGGGGTTGCCTCCTTTACCCAAGTAGGCCTTTGGCGCTTTTAGACTCCACCTTTGCTATCAATTCCTCATCAAATTTTGTCATTTGATCAATTTTATTGAGTTATTAAATCGACTATGTGCTCAAGGAAGGGCACATAGCCAGATTTATCCGTTTGGTGGTTGTTCTTCCTGCCCTGCAAACCGAGCTCAACATTCCAGCAATTCAACTAAAACTCTATTCAGTAAAAGTCATAAAGGAGTTATTGGCTAAAAAAAATTATGTCTTGCACGATTAATTGTTATGTAATAATTAATAAGTATGCCAGAAGCACGTGCACAGTTCATGCTGTGGGGGAGTCAATTACCGTAACCCCCTGGTAGGTATTTTCAATTGCACGAGGCTAACCTTTGAGAGGCCAGTCTTCGCAGATCTCTCGCTTGACCAGGCAGCCTTATTAACTTTTAACCCTCCTCCTCCCCATGTCCGGTCCATTTGCTTCTTGAGCTGGCGCTTTTAGACCCCACCTTTGCTGGGCATACTATCAATTTCTTATCAAATTTTGTCATTTCATCAATTTTATTGAGTTATAGTTATTAAAACGGCTATATTCTCAAGTAAGGGCGCATAGCCAGATTTATTCATTTGGTGGTTTTGTCTTCCTGCCCTGCAAACCGAGCTCAACATTCCAGCAATTCAACTAAAACTCTATTCAGTAAAAGGCATAAAAATAACATACTATGTAACATACACTGCTGCTAGCAGTTTGGAGCGAATAAATACAAACACTGTACGAAACAGACGTCTGACCTGTTTTAATAGGGGTAAGAAATCAAAGCGAGGTAACAAGCGACAACACAAATCAATAGCAAAGTACGCAACAATTAAATCGTACGGTCAACGTTGAGGATTGTCTAACTGCATGACCACTAAATATAGGTTTCAGTTAAAGAATACTAAAGGATATACGAAAATCACTAAAACAGAAAACTGTTCCATAATATATATAGATAGGATGAGCCTAACAGCGTTAACTGAGGTGAAAGGTTGAAAACACAAAAATAAAATTGACGACGGGCTATGTTTTAATTTTAGAAATTCTCAAAAGCAGACTTACGCGACCGTTTGCACAGTACATTTAGACATTTCGTAGGAATAGGAGAACTCTGTACAAGCTACTTACGACTTTCAAAAACCGGGTTTAAGGATTAGGCCTGAAAACATGTATTAATTAATTGGTCATTGCAACGACTATCGTGTTGCATATGGGTACGACGCAATGAAACTTGCTTCACCATTCTGCGCTCAAACACAAGCAAAACAACGACATTTACGGTAAGCTTAAACGTGGTAATTCATAGTTCCATTCGACTCGATCGCTATAATTTTACGATTTCTAAAAGCATATGCATCTTGTCAAAATAAACCGACAAACACATAAGAACAAGAAATGTTTTCAGTGCTTAAAAATGAAAACAGAAAAAAGGTCAATAAAATCCTTACATGAACAGCGAGGAGGCGTGTTTCCGCTCTTCAAAACAACGCACGATCGAAAGCGATTCTCAAAAGCGATCAATCAATGAACATTTTCTACGAGAATCTGGGACACATCACGAGTGTCGATAAGTATTCCATTGTTTTGAAATAAAGCCACAAATGGCGAAGAAACTTGAGATTTTTACCTTTGGTGTTTCGTCGCGTCAGCCATTTTTCCCATAGCAACGCATAGCAACGGATTTGTTTGCCCTCCAACATGGCGGCAAGTGGCACGTGACTTCTTAGTGCAAGAAGCCTATTGATATTTTACCAACGTTTTCCCACAACTACTACAATGAATGTAAGAGATCAAGAAAGGATAACTTATACTAGATAACCCGGGTTTAAGCTCAAGCAAGTGCAAGCAAACACACCTGCTGTGAACTACCTCAAACAAAAACGCAGAAGTTTCATGTCGTATATGCGAACCTTTGAAAGGCAAACGCACACGGAAACGCAAGTTGACTGCGGCAGTAATATTGTAATAATAGTTTTAATTAGTATTTAATCCGTGGTTTTATCTGATGTATTGTGATATTAGTGTTGTTTAGTTGTTAGGTTTTAATTAGTTATTAGGTGGAATACCTGTAAACTAGCTCTCAAGCTAAGTGTATATCCACATTAAATGTATTTTTGCTCGTTGCGTTGGAATTTATGCGTCGTAATGGAGATTATGCTATAATGCGTATCGCATTTTGGCGTGTTTATCACGCTTATTGTTTGGGTTTGTATAAATAGTTTTCACCACGTCCTGTGGTCTCACTTTAGGTCATCTCAGTGCCTTTAATCAACCGTCACTTAGTTTTCAGTCTTTTCTTCCATTTCTACAGGTTGTTCAGCGTCCGGGTCCGTCAGCTGGTTTTTCTTCTACTGTTGCCTCTATTACTCCAAGGAATTTTAACAATTTTCGTCCTCAAACGTCAAAGGGCGCCTTCGATAAATCCCGTTATGACATCTGTTTCTCCTGCGGCAAAACCGGCCATTGGCGTGCCAACTGCCCCAACGCTTACTTCACAGCCGGCGCCGAATCAATCTACAAACAGCGCCAAAGTTTCCCAAGCAAAGAGAGCGGCTCTTCTGGGCAGCAGTGATGCCATATCTGACCATAATGTGGTGAACGATACTATTGAAGGTATTTTAGACGACGGTTTAGTTATTGAAGTGTGTTATGAATTTGAGAATTCACCCAATAGTATTCAAGCAGTCAAGGGTAGGCTTAGAGCTCATTTTGGTTTTTGGTTTCATACTCTAGGCGCAAATGATTTCATTCTCCAGGTTATTGACAAGGGGTATACCATTCCTTTTATAACAGTTCCCCAGTATGCATTTTTTGATAATAACCATTCAGCCCTCGCGCACTCTGATTTTGTTTTAGAGGCAATTCAGGAGCTTCTTTTGTCAGGCTCAGTTGTTCAGGTGTCTATCCCTCCTCATGTTGTGAATCCTTTGTCTGTTTCCATACAGAGTTGCGGTAAAAAGAGGTTAATTCTGGACCTCAGACATGTTAACAAACACATCTGGAAGGAGAAATTTAAGTTTGAGGACATCAGAAACGCCTGTGTTTATCTTCCCTTTGATCATTTTATGTTTAAATTCGACCTTAAATCTGGCTATCACCATATTGATATTTTACAAGAGCATCAAACATTTCTAGGGTTTTCTTGGGATGTGAACGGGGCAAGGAGGTTTTTTGTGTTTACAGTTCTCCCTTTTGGGTTATCTTCGGCTCCATATATTTTTACTAAGGTTGTTCCTGTTCTTGTCAGGTATTGGAGAAGTCATGCTATAAGAATAACAGTTTACCTTGACGATGGGCTCGGTTCTGCCCGCGATTTCGCTCGTTGTGAAGCTGCTTCAACATTTGTTAGGATTTCGCTTCAGCTCTCTGGTTTCCTTCCCAATGACAGTAAATCTATTTGGCAGCCAACTTCTTGTTTAGTGTGGTTGGGTTACTGTATTGATTTATCCATTCATACTATCTCCATCCCATCAGACAGAATTCTCAGTGCTGTTCTGTGGATTGATTCAATTCGTTCGCAGTATCCTCTTAGTACTGCTAGGAAATTGGCCCAGTTTGTTGGAAAGATTATCTCTATGGGTTTTGTCTTTGGTAATATTACTCGTATCATGACAAGGTATTCCCATTTTGATATTTTGAGAAGTCCTACGTGGGATGGCAAATTTTCCCTGTCGGGTTCGACTCTGAACGAACTTTGTTTTTTGGAAAGAGAATATCCCTTTCCTTAACTGTAGGCGCCTGTTGTCTGTTAAGTCTCATTATACCCGTGTATGTTATTCAGATGCGAGTTCTATGGGTTGTGCCAGTTATATTTTAGAATTTCATAACACCATCTCTCACAAGATGTGGAGTGTCGAGGAGGCTCAGAAGAGCTCCTCCTACAGGGAACTAAAGGCCATTTTCCTCGGCCTGGAATCTTTTTTGCCCTTAGTCAAAGGGCACACTATTAAGTGGTATACGGATAATCAGAGCGTCTCTAGAATTGTTGAAGTGGGAAGCATGAAGGAAGATTTGCAACATTTAGCTTTGCGCATTTTTAGTATGTGCTTGCTCAATTGCGTCACATTGGAAGTTGAATGGATCCCGAGATCGGCTAATGACAGAGCTGATTTTTTGAGTAGAGTTGTGGATTATGATGATTGGCGGGTCAAGAGGGACTATTTCCTTTTGGCTGAGGAGAAATGGGGTCCTCACTCTGTTGACCGTTTTGCGAATCATGAAAATACTCAGTTACCCCGTTTCAACAGCAGGTTTTGGTGCCCTGGAACAGAGGCGGTTGATGCCTTTTCTGTTTCTTGGGCGGGAGAGAATAATTGGCTCGTTCCACCTATTTTTCTCATTCCTAGGGTCATCAATCACATTGTTGCCTTTGGCGGTCGTGCTACTCTTGTTGTTCCACATTGGCCTTCCGCTCCATTTTGGCCACTGATTTTTACAGATGAGGGCATGTCTCCCATTTTCTCTGATTTTTTCGAGATCCCCATGGGTACTGATGTTTTCGTTTTGGGTAATTATAAAAATGCCCTTTTTGGATCACATAATTTCCGTTCAGGGGTTCTGTTCTTGAGGTTTTCTTAGAGAGGCCTTGTGGACTTTGCTACGCTCATACCACATGGTTTCCAAGTATTGTGGGATGCACTTGGATCCCCCCGTTTTCGGTGGACCACTTGGTTTTTTCCATTATCCAGGGACCACTTGGGCCCGTCGTTGGCAATGTTTTTTGCTCCTTTTGGGACCACTTGGACCAAATGTTATTTTCTGTTTTGCTATATGTTTTTAATATTCTCTGTTTAATATCTTGTTTTTTGGCTGGGTTTTACATTTTTTATTTTTCCTATTTTTGCTTCAGATGTTAGAGCAGCTGCCAGCCGGACGTTTGGCGTTCTACTGTGTGAGAAGCTTTGGCTCTCCGTCTTTAATTCTCGAGCTGATAACACAGTTATTAATTATTGTAGATCATTTTGTGAATTTAAGGCGTGGTGCTTGCGTAGTACCGGGAAGTTTTCTTTTCTCCCAGCTACTTCAGTCACAGTTTCGTTGTATCTGCATCATTTACTTGAAAGTTCAGTAGGTAGCTCTACCATTCAAAGTGTCTTCTACGCTATTAACTGGGTGCATAAGTTAGCAGGTTTCGAAAATCGTAATCCATGTGACACGTTCGTTGTCAAGTCTATTGTTGAGGCTTCCCGTCGTGTTCCTCGTAAACCTGTTAGGAAGGCAGAGCCCATCACACCGGAGATCCTTGGCTTAATTTTCCGGCAATATGGGGAAAGTAGTAATTTACTTGATATCAGGTTTGTCTGTATGTGTTTACTCGCTTATGCTGGATTTTTCCGCAATTCCGAACTTTTAAGCATTAGGAGATCTAACATTGTAACTGAAGATCGTTATCATAAGATTTTTGTAGAAGTCACCAAGACTGATAAGTATAGAGAGGGTTTCTCGGTCTATATTGCTAAGACTGGGAATGTTACTTGTCCTTATTCATATCTTATCAAGTACTTAGAAGCTGCCAGGATTCCTTCGTTTTCCCAGGATTTCGTTTTCAGATGCTTACGGTACGACAAGAAATTGAAGAACATTGTTTTGACTTCCAAGCCCCTCACTGCCAGCAGAGCGGGAGAAATTCTGAAGGACAAGCTGAAAACCATCGGTTTAGACCCCCATAAGTTTAGTAATCATAGTTTTAGGTCCGGAGGAGCTACTTCCACGGCTAACCTGGATGTCCCCGATCGGCTTTTTAAAGTACATGGGAGGTGGAAGTCCGATTCAGCTAAAGATGGCTACGTTCGCGATAAAGTCGAGTCGCGTCTTTTTGTTCCATTGTATATTGGCGTGTAACTTATCCAGTCTTTGTTACAGCGAGTTAAGTTTCTTTTTGCATTTTACTATTTCTTGTGTCCTGTAGAGGGCGTGTGGCGGTTTGTATTTTGGCACCGCTCGACCTATTCCTCCAATACAACAATAAATTCATTATTGTGTATTTGCTAGTGTGTGATGTTTATTACAGAGTTTAGAGCATAAATAAGTTATTTTCGGTACGCAGTTTAGAAAATAAATAAAGTATGTTATGTTGTTGTTATGTTATGATAAACTTCTCATTCCTGGCCATGTATCGACGATTGAAGTTGAAACCAGGTTTCCAAAATATATTTACTGCCGGTGTTTTGATATTCACGAAACTTGTCAAATTCTCACAAATATACCAAGTGTGTGAAGCAATGCACTTATCCAACGAGGCTTATTTTGAATTTTTAAAGAAAGAGAGAAAGAGGTCCTTACTAATAAATTATTTCAAAAAAACACGAACCGCAATTACATCATCAATACATCCTACCCGGTCACCAGGTGGATTTTGTCAGTAAAGTGCAAAAAGAAAAACAAGAGCGTGGGGATTCAGGGGAAACGGAGGCCATGGCAAAAAAAATGGATGACATTTAGCTCTAATTTTTTAACACGTCCCCAGATCCCCAATTTGACCCTTAAAATCACAGCGAAAACGCCATTTTTTGAAGGGAAAATCAAAATTTCGCCCATTTATGAATTACTTTTCGAAAATCCACACTTGGATTCCAGTAATTTGGTTATTATTCTGGAAACGTTAAAATATTTTAACAACTTAAAAAAAGTTCCGTCATTTTGACCTTGAAGTGCTGTCCAATGTCACGTAAAGGCTTGTATGGAGTTCAACCGCGCGGTCATCGCTTTTAGCGGTATAACTCATTTTAATAGGCGTAATGTCAACATTCACACTCGCTTTTGAAGAAACTAGGATCCATTGAACATTATGGTAGGAAATATGATTTAGTTGGAGCGAAAAATACCCCGTCATTTTGCCATTTTTTCAGTGCAATATGCTTCGACTTAGCCCATTTTGGCTTCTTTTGGTGACTTGCGCGGACTAGGTCAGGTCGCTCAAGCTCAACTGCGCATGGCAACTGTTCATTTTAGTAACGTGCACAACAACAACAACAACAACAAAAACAAGTTTTATTTCAAGTTAAGTATAAGTTTACAAAGCTTGTGCCCGCATTTAGCAAATGTCTCCTTTCATGGGACAATTTTTTGGTATGGTCAACCATGCTCCTCGAACAAGAAACGATAGCAGGCCTTGAGGTAAATCACTATTATTATTATAAGAGATATATGACCCGCCTCAAGGGTAGTATGCATACCGAGCTTTTATTAATACATTCTTGATTATTTTATACGCCTATCATTACCCAACAGACAAGTAATATATAGCTCGCCAGCTTACGTTTGTCCCGTTTGTCTTACAACTTCAGACTAGGGTCAAAAGAAATGCATTTTGAGCATGTTCGATTATTGCAGTCACAATTCCCCGCTTTACATGCGGATCGTCTGTCTCCAACATTGTTTACACAGTGTAAGGCTGTTGTCGATATTTGACAGGGATTTCTTTCTCGTTTAGCCGTCTCTACCAAGGCTGAGAAGTATTCAGAGTAATCGCTTTTTTGCCCCCACAACCCATTAAACCTTAGAAAGGAGTTGTCATCAGCGGCCATCTCCTCTTTTTCCCTGTTGGTTTCGAGTCTTCCGTGGCTTCTACCATGCGAAGACGAGATTGCGAGCAGTAGAACAATCAGAACTTTCAGAGCACCACGCTGTAAATTAGAAAACATAAATTTGCGTAAATTCAAGTAGCGTAAGTAAAGTTTGATCGCGTCAATTACTTGTTGTTGGTGTTCTTCATATAAAAGAAAACAACTCGGCTGTAAACGTTCATCATTAAAAAATGAAACTTAAAGAAACGAAAACCACAAAATAAAAAAAGAAATAAGAACAGCAACTTTGAGGATCGAATCTATTCCATTAGGAAAATATTCATTCAAGACTTTATATTACCTTGATAACATTTCTGTTCATGCTAGCTTCTCATTGACTCAGGGACTGCTTACAAGTTACTGTTCAACGGATTTATCAGTTGGCTTTGAGCTGTTTTAGCAACCTTAACTTATATATTAACTTGACGGAAAATTGTGGAATGTTTCACATCCTTGAAGTTAATTTTAGACACGTAAACGTAAACGGTAAGATAACATTGACATTAACACTGATTAACACTGATATATGAAATAAGGAAGTAACATAGCCATCGACAGAATCTATTTAACGAACCGTTTCACAACCACGTGTATCCATCAATCAACTTCTAAATTTACTATCCGCTACTTTTTTTCTGTGTGCGTGTGTGTGTCCGTGTATGTGCGTAGGAGAGTGTGGGTGAGGGTGGTTGCTGAGCGAAGGTGTGAATATGATTCCCTTTTAGCGATCTCAGATTGTGTGGATTTTTATAAAGGGATCCACCAAACCTTTATTTTGTTCATTGTTATGATGGCCATCTTTTGTGAAATATTGATAGTGTCAGAGAGAAAGAGAAGAACGATTTTATAGACTAGGTACATGTATAAGCAATAATATGACAAATATTAGGTTCAGAAACAACGCGCGCGCCTTCCCAAAGTTTAACATCATCCACTATCATCCATTTAGACTTCCTCGATAGCGTTAAACGATAGCGTTATCAGGTATCCGTGTTCGGTCCTTATGTTCGCCTCGTATGCGGTAAAACGTAGGTGACACTTTGCAGTTAATTTGTATAACTTTATACAGTTCAAGCAACAAGATTGCTTCTGATCGCGTCTTAGTGCTGTTTTCCTCCCTCGTATTCCTTGACGAATTGATAAACATCTTTTAAGGCAAAGGGGCAATGTTATCTATTTTTAGTATAACTTTGATAATTAGTCAGAATACGTATTTGTATCAATGAAAACCTGAAGATAATGGTATAGTTTTGTTAACAATAATATTAGTACAATACTAATGCAGCGAAACTATTATTAACTGTCTATGACTGCGAATGGCCAGGATGGAAATGGATTGCAACTTGAAAAAAGTGGTGACGGTCAAAAAAGCACTAAAAACTGATTCTTCAAAACACTACTTGATTTTCTCCTTTCAAGGTCAATAAGGCATTTTATGTATAATCAAAGGTTCTTAATTAGTAGAATATTTCGCACATTTTTTTAGTACGAATCAAGAAAATCTCCGTTACATTGAATTTCCCCTTTAAACTTTATCGCCATTGTATTTGAAAATCATTTCGAATAATGATATGCATCCGCAAGAACGATAAACGCCATAATTGTACATGTAGTAACAATGATAGATTGTAACTTTTTTTATTTGGTCCGTCTTTGTCTTTGCATCTAAAGGTGGTCTAGACCCGATCCACTACAGCTACAGTAATGGCTGCTGTCGCGTTAGACAATAATCACCAGTGTTATTTACATCAAATTATGTTGTTGTATTAATTGCTCGCACTGAAGTGTTAATTATCCTCAAAACGACTCAAAACACTAGCATTTGATGTGAACACCCTTATAAAACTTTCTATAGGGACTGCAGCCAATGACTCAGAAAACAAAACAAAAACACCTTTTCTGAAAAACATATCTGAAATGGGAACATAATATAAGAAGAGATAAACATGATTTTGGAATGGACTAATGGCAGGTGGACACTGAAAAAACTATGACGAAACTTAGCTTCCTGTGTTTATTATTTGCCACCGCGAGTTGTTGGTAATTATAGCGTTTAAGTTGTCAATTGGTTAAGCTTTCTTTTATTGTTTAATGATAATAATATATCATTTATATAGCGTCTATGCAATACATATACGCGCTTTTAAAAAAAGAACAGTTAGCGAATTAGAAGAAGAATAATTAGAAGAAGAAGAAGAAGAAGAAGAAGAAGAAGAAAAAGAAGAAGAAGAAGAAGAAGAAGAAGAAGAAGAAGAAGAAGAAGAAGAAGAACAACTAGTATATTATACAACGACTAAAATATACATGAATATCGCTAAAATTATAATATGAAAAACAACTCACTAAGCATGGAGCCGAAATACGTACTTAGCCTGGTCGTAGCTAATGTAGTTAAGGATACACAAGATCTAAGATCACTAGGACATTTATTTCATGGAGATTGCGCTGCTATAGAAAGAAAACTGACACCATATGATTTAACATTGCTAGTGGGAACACGTAGCAGGTGATGAGATAAATATTGTAGTGTTTGTAGTTCTTCTAGTGTTTCTTTTCTTTAGTTAAAGTTAAAAGAACAGCACGCTAAAGCTGATATAATCCGTTTGAAAACAGGACTTCCTGTTCTTTCTGAATCAGTTGAGCATCATGAGGAGGAATAAAATCAGGACGTAAAATCGCCTGTCGTGGGTTAATCTCAACGTTATATTTCTGGCTCACGTCGACTTGGTTTCACAAAATAGAGAAGGCTGTTGCCGTGTTGTTAAAGGGATATAAACTAAAACTGACGTTCAAATTGGTAATTTGAAGTAGTGGAAAAAGGCCGATTCTGGCTCATTGCAAATTTTCTTCCGCCAACTTCTAGCGTTTTCTCAAATTCACCGCTTCTTCCAGCGTAAACCAAAATCCAAATTCACCGCTTCTTCCAACGGTATTTGTATCGCTAATTCCAACGATCTGAAAAACATCTTTTATATCCTTAATTATTAGTGGTTCTATTATCATCGTCGGCGCTCAAGGCAACCCAAGGCCGATTCTGGCTCATTGCTCATTTTCTTCCGCCAACTTCTAGCGTTTTCTCAAACTCACCGCTTCTTCCAGCATAAACAAAAATCCAAACAATCTGTTACTATTCAGCGGCATTTGCCCCGCTAATTCCCACGATCTGAAACAACATCTTTTATATCCTTAATTATTAGCGGTTCTATTATGTTGGGTTTCAATTCAAGCGCCAATGCCCCCAAGCAAGAGTGTGTATTCCATCTTCGCAGATAAATCGCTTGTCATCGTCGGCGCTCAAGGCAATCTTGTTAATTGTTTCTGAAAATATTTCATGTCTATGACTTCTGATTACATTCATTTTACGCATTTGCTTTGCTTTCGTTAATAAACAGTTTTTATAGTCTCCATGCGTTATTTTCTTCTTTGTTACTGCTTTTGAGATCCCTTTACATTTCTTTGTTCCACCTCCTTCATGCATCTTATAACTATATAATTTAGATCTCAATCCCACAAATTCTGAAATTATCCTTCCACCAGCTTCATCCTTCATAAGCCCATGCAATAACTTTCTTGTTCAACCCTGTGGGAATTCCTGATGGGTGATCTTTAGGGAAATCACTTGTGTCGAATTTCTCTTTAACATCATTGCTGATATCCGTGAAGAAATCTTCTGTTTCGATTTCATACGCTAAACTATCTGTGTCTGTGAATAATAGTTGTGCTTTTTTCCAATTCTTTTTAATATAAATATAGTGGAATTCATACATTAATGTTTTTGACAGATCTAAAATTGCCATCCCACAATAAACAGGTTTGTTGAATTTTAAACTTATTCGCTTCATGTGTATAACAATTACGTTTTCGTCAAATATTGTCAAATGTTTGAAGTTTGGTTTTGCTGCTAATTTTTTAGCTTTATCTTGATCGGTCAATAATCTAATATCAACACGTTTTCTAATATTTTCCATGGTTTTCCCAAACACTGAATTATTCATTAACTTGAAAAAGTCTTTTTCAAATGCATTCTTTCCTTTCATTCTAAGCTGCGTGTTTTTCATTATATAACTCTTCAGCCAAGGCTCTTCTCTGAATTTGATTCCTCTATGAATCTTTTTCACAACAGCCCCAAGGCTTTCATATAGTGCTAGATTCTTCGTGTGTAATATATACTTTTCTTTATCTCTTAGATTTGGCACGAGTTTTTCAACTTTATTTATAACCACACGTTCAGGTGCCAGTGGATAATCATTATGTAAATCATGTAATTCTTTGGGGTACTCAATATCCACCTCAAGAATGCATGGAATATTTTTCCAATTCCTCAATTCATCATCTGTCATCCATGCAAAATCCCCTACAGGCAGTGGCTGTATCATTGCCCATCCATAAAGATTACTTACATCCAAATATGGGATGAACGTTGATGGTTTTGTTGGATCAAACTGATCACCCATATATTTATTGTTTGCTTGCCCTAAACGATGCGTTATTGTTGAAATTCCACCACGAGTTCCTTGTTCAAAGAAAAGCAGCATATCTGGATCGTTCAACAAGTCCAGCTTCACATTGCTTTCTTTCAAAACAGCATCCCAAGCCAACCCAGGAGCTGTGTAATACCAAGCAGGATCTAACTTATAATGCTCCAAGCATACTTTTCGGAATTCTTCAAACACATCTGCTAGCAAGCATACATCAGTTTTCAGATATAAATCATGGTATTCACCCATGTTTGTTATGTTAAATTCTTTCCATACTTTTTGAGCATGTTCATAATCTTTATCTGTTATATTTGTATTTTTCAGAAATGAATAAAAGTCTTCTTTCTCCGGAAGGGATGTTGCATTGAATTTTTCAAAGGAATCCATCCAATCACATGGGTAGACACCTTTCCTTGTTACAAGATCAACTTTTTCTCGGAAGGATTTCTTTGTTTGGACGAAGTTATCTGGCTGTAGATTTCTTGCTAGATTTTCAAGTGAAGAAGCCATGAATTTAAATGAATCAATAAATCTCAGTTCATGGGTAACCACTTTAGTTTTTCCTTTCTTATCTGGAATCCTCCAAAGTTCAATGGTTTTACTAAAATTTTTCCTCATTATTTGGGATACACTTTATATTACCGCCTTTCTTTCCCAAATCTTTGATGAATAAATAAATGAGTGTCATATCCAGATAAGTTATGGAAGATCACAGGAGTGAATTTTTGTTTACGGCATTGAAGGTTACATTTATTGTGCGCTGCGCCACGAAAACGCCCTGTGTAATGGCAATGATCTCTTACTTTTTTTTCGCCAAAGTCGTCCTCATCTTCACTGAAGCTTTCTTGGCAATTCCAACAGATATCAGCTTCTTCAAAAGCTTTTCTGTCTTCTTCAGTGAAGATCATCTTTTCCCGGCCGAATTTTTTGTGGATTTTCTTTAGTTTATCTTCCAGCATATCAACAAATATGCTTTCATATCAACAAATATGTTTTCAAGGTCTTCAGGGCTCTCAGCTCGATAGAGAACTGGTTTTTGAGAATATATTTTTTCATCGAGGCAGACCACCTGGAAACAAAATCCACATGGTTGATGCTTTTGATATGCTTTTGTGAAAGATTTAATTCCATTTGGCTCAACGCTATGTATTGGTACATTTAATGCTTCAAAATCCGCATACACAACAAAGGGTATCTTTATTTTTCTTTGGAAATTCTTGAATTTAACTTGGGTATCTTCTTCAGGCATTATAACCTTAACTGCCTCAGTTTTTGAGCAACTTTCTTCATGAAGTTCTCATTTCTTTTTATTTGGGAAATGGTTTATGTATCTCCGGCAGAAGAAGTTTGCTTTTTGATGATTTGTAACTTGACTGGATAAAAGTCTACTTAAACTTTTAATGACACAATAATGTTTGTCTTGGCTGTCTTCGTCAGCAATCAAGAGAAGGTCCACATTTTTATTTTGTTTTCCCCTTTTGCTGATTCTCAATGGATAAATACCCCTCTCAAACCCAAAAACATTCACAGAAATGCCTAGATTCAATCCCTCAAACTTATCAATATCTTTCAATTCAACTGGGAATTTAATCACCGACCAATTCAGATTTTCAGATTGCTCAACCAATTCCCGTGTTATTCTTTCTGCGTTTTTCTTAACTGGGTTCAATGCTCTTGTAACAGCCCATTTGAAGCATTGGTTATCCTCATTTTTCATGTTTATCAATGCTTTTTTATCCTTCAAACTCTTTGGAAGATCTATCCAACTGTTTCCCTTCAGGGGATCAAATTCTACCAAATGAATTTCCAACCGAATAACTCTGTCAAATCGCCAGTTGGACCCTTGTCTTTGAAAGGCTGTCATTGCTTCCAGAGCTGTGTCATTCATGCGTTGAAGCAATTCAGTTTCATTGGTTGACGCTAAATTAATGTCAATACCTGAATGGAAAGAAGCGCCATCTTCAATAATCTCACCAGTTGCCATAACAGTTCTTTCCGTATTGCAAACTAAAATCAACTTAACCTTGGTTTGTTTGTTTTCATTCAGGATCTTCAACACCAATGGCTTGATTGCTTTGAAAAAGGTTCTAGGATCTATCCCAGGTCGGCCTTCAATCGTGAATTGCCTTGCGAATTTATTCAAAGCTGATTTTCCTTCTTCAACTTTGAAATCATTTTCAGGTTCAGGCTTTTAAGCCTCTCCTTTTAACTTACTCAAGGCTTTCTTGATTGAATTGCGCTTAGAAATCAAATCATTTCTTTGTTTCTTGTTGTGCTTCAACTTTTTATTCACTTTCTGAAGCTTTTTCTTGATACGTTTAATTTGTTTTTCTTTGGCTCGGTCATCCTCTGGTTGAACCGGCGATGGCATCTCAAAGTTCTTTTCTTCTCTTTTCTGCCTACGACTTTTCTTAGGCTTCAACTGATACGGCTCAACTATTTTCTTTTCTTTTGTTGCTTTTGGCGGTCCCAAAAGAGCTTGAATCGCTTTTGATGTTGACCTTGTGTTCTCAATGAGGTTGGCCTCAGGGTTTTTCTTTTTCTGTCTTTTCCCTCCGCCAATCGATGGCCCACGGATTTTCACAGGATTTGGAACCTGTTGATTTCTTTGGGCCTCATCCAAGAATGCCTGGAGTTCTTTTCTTGTTCTATATTGGCTATACCCTTTCAAACCCATTTCTTTTGCTTGGGCTCTCATTTCAGGTAATGTTAGTCTTTTTTTGGTTCTTCGCCAGTTAAAAGTTTTAATAATTCATTTCTAGTTCTTGCACTGGATCGGCCTGGAATATTTAATTCTTTTGCAAGATTTCTAAGTTCTGAAACTTTTCTGTTTTCCATTTTATAATAAAATATAAAATTTTTAAATATTTTTAAAAAAGAAATATTATTTAAAAATGAGAAAAGATTTAATCAAAATTACACCAATCGATAGCAATGGAAATCATCAAGAAACATGTTTTTGATAATCTCTATGAAGCCGCAAAAACTTATAATATTCATTCACAAACAAT